>PVJN01019666.1:0-37074 GCA_004026805.1 Lasiurus borealis
CACAGACAGCTTGTTCAGTCATTTGGTCACCCCTCATTAACCCCCTGCCAGCCTGGTCATAGGCAGCCACCTTGTGAGGACGTGAGGGTCAATTTTCATATCACCTCTTTATGATATAGGATGTGTAACTATTTGTTCATCCGTGGCAAACAACAGGTATTCAGTAAACAGTTGTCAAAAGACCTTGGACAGATTATCATTTTTGAACCTATTTTGCCTGTATGGAACCTGGAAATCCTAATGGTGCCCACTTCGTTGATCGTTGTGAGAATCACACGAGAAACTGAGTGTGCAACACGAGGCATTGCGTGACGGGTACTAAAAGCTGGTATTTTCTGCTCGACTCCTCTCCTGCCTCTTCTTATAAAAGCCCCGTGGAGCTCGGGGCGTATTTTCCTGCTGAGAAGTTGCAGAGCCGGTGTCACTTGCTTTGACAACCCCAGGTAACAATTTGTCATTAAGAGCTACAGTTGGAATCCGACAGTCCCGCCCCCTTCCCAGAAGGTTGCGTGGTTCCTAAGACCTCATCGCTACACAGCCTGAAGATACAGGAGGAAGCCTCCTTGAAATTGCCACGAAGACCACGTGCGTCACTCTGGGAGAAGCTAATGGGCAGAACACACACTGATGTGCTAACAGTTTGAGACCTCTCCCCTAAGCAAACCTTTTAGCCAGCCAGGGTTCATTCGCCTTAATTAAAAATTATCCAGTGGATCCATCTCCTCCCATCACTCTGTGGGCACACACAGAGCCGTTTTTTTGGTGTGTATTTTTTTTTAAAGGAAATCAAATTAAAAAAACAACAACACCCTCATCCTTTTTCAAATAAATCCTGTGTTTGCTTTATTAAGCAGAAAAGCCTGCTGGCTCTTAGTTGTCAGTTACATGTAAGTGTTAATTAAAATGGCATTGTCCAAGCACTCCTGAAAGTCAGCCTGTCCCTGGGGGTGCCCCATTGTGAAAGATACCCCTGAACTGTAATTGGTATCCACACCATGGTCACTGACACCTCAGTGAGACAGGAGGGAGTAGGCTTAACATTGAGTTTGCTGTAAAATACTGCCTGGCTCTTTTTATTTCCTAAGATGAGTTAGTTACATTCTTAGGGTGATTTAAACCAGGGGCACAGCTCACAGGTCAGATGCTGTCCTCTCCCTGTTTTGGTATGATTCATGCGCTAAGAAGGGTTTTACATTTCTAAGTGGGTGAAAATAATCAAAAGAATAACAATACCTCATGGTACGTGAACATTACTTAAAATCAAAATCTGTGTTTTTGGGTGAAGTTTTATTGGGTCACAGCCACGACCACTTTTATGTACTTAATGTTTGTGGCCCACCTATGATTTCCTTTTTCTGTGATTGATTTTTCTTTCTTTAAAAAATCTTGATTGTTGAAAGTATTACATACTAGAGACCTGGTGCATGAATTCGTGCATGGGTGATGTTCCTTGGCGTGGCCTGAGGGGAGTGGGCTGAAACTGGCAGGCTAACACCACCTGCTGCTCCAGCCTGCCGCTCCTGCTTACCCAGCCCCTCTGTGCCTGCCACGGACTTGTACCCACCTCTGATTGGGAGAGGCTCTCCCTGCTGCAGGGGTGCACGCCAGCTGTGAGCCTGTGTCTGGCACCCGTCCCAAGGGAGATGAGGGAATTGGGAGGTGATTGGCCCTCTGGGTGGGTAGTAGGACACCCTTGCTGGCCTGGTATCCGGACTCATCCTACCTACGATTGAGCTGGTTTTGGGGAGCTACCTGGTGGCCGTTTATATGGTTTCTTCCTTGCGGAGCGTTTAGGGAGGGGAAACGGCCGTGGTGTCTGAGGCCGTCTTCCAGGAGGCCAGCAGCACTGTCGGGATCCTGCCGACAATACTGGTCCATCGATTCCTGGCTCATTCTCCAGAGATTGGACCTGCAGGACTACTGAGGGAGGGAGTGGCTGCTACCGGGTTGGTGGGTTCTCGGACCTGTCGTGCTGATTGGTCACTGGCACTCCGGCTGTGGGAACACACTGACCACCAGGGGGCAGCTCCTGCATTGAGCATCTTCCCCCTGGTGAATCAGTGCCTACCATTAGGCTTTTATATAAATAGATGTCCCTCCCCATTGACCTCTTCTAGCCACCCCCATCCACTACCCCAAGCTTTCACTATCCTATTGCCTGTGATCATGGGTTATGCATAAATGAACACAAGTTCTTTGGTTGATCTCTTTCCACCCCCCCACCCACCTTCCCTCTGAGGCTCAAAATTCTTTTCCATGCTTATATGACTCTGAGGCATCTACTAAGTCTCTGAGATGATCCCTGAGTCTTTCACTCAAAGATGCTCAATATTCAAACTACACTGTTGTCGCATGTGTCAGTAACGTGTTCCTTTTGATGGCTAAGTAATATTCCATTATTTGGCTATACTATGATTCACAACTAATGGGCATTCGGGTTCTTTCCAGTTGTAGACACTTATGTGTAAATCTACTGTTGACATTCACATACTAGTCTTTATATGGAATGGCATTTCTCTTAAAATAAATACCAAGGGTGGGATTATCAGCTCATAGAGCAAATTATGTGTATAACTTTACAAGAAACTCAAAGTGGTTGTAACATTTTGCTTTTTCTCTCAGGAACCTATGAGATTTTTAGTTTTACCATATCCGCTCCAATGATTCTTAATGATGGCAATCCAAAGGGTGGGAAGTGGTATTGCACAGTGGCTTAAATTGATATTTTTCTAGTGGTTTTTGATGTTGAGCATCTTTTTATATTTTTATTTGCCATTGGTGAAGTATATGTCCAAATCTTTGAGACCGGTTTTTATTTCTTTTGTTTGTTTTTTATTCCATATGATTAAATGTTAAGAAGTCTTCAGTTTTTATTTCTTTTGTTTGTTTTTTATTCCATATGATTAAATGTTAAGAGGTCTTCATGAATTCTAGATACAATTTTATTTTTGCAACTATTTTTCCCAGTCTGTGGTTTGCCTTTCTTTTTTTTAAATAGATCTTTTCAAAGTTTTTGTTATTAAAAATTTAAAAGTTAAATTGTGGTAAAATACATATAATATAAAATTTACTCTCTTACTACTTCTGGATATGGATTGTGCTTTCACTATCTTTTTATTTCTCATAATTTTTCATTAGATGTCTACCTACGAATAACGCATTATTGTTTGCTAGGTTTTATTGCCATTCTTCCATTTTTGTTGGATGTTGCCTTGGAAAACATTCGAGGTATTTGAAATTAATTTGATTCTTTAGAGATTGGCTTTTTAAAAAAATATATTTTTTATTGATTTTTTTTTTTACAGAGAGGAAGGATAGAGAATTAGAAACATTGATGAGAGAGAAACATCTATCAGCTTCCTCCTGAACATCCCTACTGGGGATATACTCCCAACCAAGATAGTACATGCCCTTGACCAGAATCAAACCTGGGACCCTTCAGTCTGCAGGCCGACACTTCATCCACTGAATCAAACCAGTTAGGGCGAGAGATTGGCTTTTAATTCAAGTTAAGGTTGGTCCAGAGGAACCTTTCATTTCGGGCTCGTTTGTCTCTACCATACCTACCTATGACCTCTGCCCACTGCTTCAGGCCACCACACTGGCTGATGGAACCATAACTTTTTCTCAGCTGTGTAGGCACACGGGCTGGCTGCTCCTGGCTTGTTCTTTCCTGACCTTGAGTCATTTCCTCCCACAGGGGCACAGGACAAGACTCTGCCCAAGACTTGAAATATGTAGAGCTCTTTGCCTGGACAGTTTCCTGCTCTTTAGTATCTTGTCATGCAAATCCTAGCCACCTTGAACTCCAAGCTCCATTTCTTCCATTCAGCAGGGCCACCAGACTCTGTTGGATTCTGGTCTGGAATCTCTCTCCAGGAAGTAAAGCTAAAGACATTGAAGGGCTCATCTTGTTTCTTTTTCTTCTTCTTCTTCTTTTTTTTTTATAATATCTTTTATTGGTTTTTTACAGAGAGGAAAGGAGAGAGACAGAAAGTCGGAAACATCAATGAGAGAGAGACACCAATCAGCTGCCTCCTGCACACCCCACAGTCGAGATGTGCCCACAAGCAAGGTACATGCCCCCAACCGGAATCGAACCTGGGACCTTTCAGTCCGCAGGCCGACGCTCTATCCACTGGGCCAAACCGGTCTCGGCTCCTTTTCTTCTTTGAAAGGTAATTCTCCTGGGCTGCTTGTTGTCCAATGTCACCTTCAAAAGTCATCTCACTTTAATTTCAAAAATAAGCATCAAACAATTCCATTTATATATAGAATTAGTCATTAGGTAGGAAGGTGAATTTTGCCTTGGGCACTCTCGCACAGCCGGAGTAGAAGGCATGCCCATTACTTTATTGCTTATATCTACATAGCTATCGGTAAAAGACATCAATTATTACACATCTTACTATAAAATGTTTTAAAATGTCAACGCATTTTGTTAATGTCAACATTTCACTAATGTCAAATTCACGGTTATTTCTTTTTCCTATTTCAGCAGTTCTCAACTTTGGGGGAATCTATGGATTTATTCGAGAATCCATGGGCCCCTTCCTCTGAAAAATGCACATGGCCATACATGCGTGTTAGCATGCAAATTAAAAAGTGCAGATTAATCCCCGAATCTCCCCTGCGGGCCTTGGAAGAATATCTAGGCTCCGGGTGAAAAACTCCTGCTCCAATTTCCATTAGCTTTGCTTGTTACTGTGCTGATGAGAAAATTTATAATTTCCTCCCTGTCTCACCTTGCAGGGTTCTTGTAAAGATCACGCTGGCCATGTCAAAATACTTTAAAAGGGTTATGGAGGATATACCATATTTTAAAAATATGTATTTTTATTGATTTTAGAGAGGAAGGGAAAGGGAGAGACAGAAACACCAATGATGAGAGAGAATCACTGATAGGCTGCCTCCTTCATGTCCCCCATTGGGGATCGACCCCCAAGCAGGGCATGTGCTATGACTGGGATTTGAACTATAACCTCCTGATTCACAGGTCGATGCTCAACCACTGAGCCACACCAGTGGGGCGATATACCATCTTTTATTTGTGATGGTTATTGTTACTGTTGCTATCACTATTAAAGGTAATTTTTTAAAATGAAGTGCTTAATTTTTGTAATAGTTTAGTTTTTTCTTTATAGTAAACTTACAGATACACCCACACGCAAATGATACACACATAGCTTCTTTTTAAAAAGGATTTATAATAGTATAACCGTTTGCTTAACAGTGTGGTTCTTATCTTCAATTTTCTCCCAACTTCTATCTCCTGGTTGAGCAGTCCTCTGACACGTTTATACAGTTTGTGCATTGATTTACAAGTACGTGCTCTGTAATGCACTTTGTGAAATTAACTTTTCTGTGCCATTCAAATCAATAACGCTGTAATTTGTGGAACAGTCTTTTCCGGCTATTTCTGAACGAGCGCATTTTGTTAGTCAGCACTCGCCATGCCTGCTCCTTGGTGATGCAGGACCGACCCCACTTCCAGCCTGGCCCTGTGCTGGTTTCTTTGCCTTCTCTCCCTCTGTGGACAGGACGGAAGCCAGGACTGCGCCTGCCCTCTAACGTAGCACACTGTGCGCATCTCCATGTTGGCATCTGTCTCTGACCCACCTCTGCATCCTGTTCTTTGCCATTTGTACCTGTGCCCCACCCCCCCAGAACCTGTTTCTCCTCCTCTTCAAGTAACTAAATCCCTCCGTCCTTCAGGTTCACTGAGGGGGGCACCTACCTTAGTTGGGCATCATGACCACCCGGACCTCTGGCCACCTCGGCACCTCAGGGGCCCTGGGCCACGGGCTCCTCCGATTGGCTTGTTGCAGCTCTCACGTGGAGAGGCTGAAATTCGCTCGTGGAAGAGATCGTCAGCGCTTCCAGGGTGGGGGCTGTGCCGTCTCGCTTGGACATCTCTCCAGCAACGTGGTTGCTTTATTATCGGAAACACTAAAGACTCGCTGAATTGAATTCATTTGAGCAAATTTCTTCCCCCTCTGCCTGATCTGACAGATAAAGAAATCACCTCCACCCTGACCCCAGAGACTCTTTGAATAGCTATTCAGAAGAAGTCCAGCAGTGGTTCTCCACCTTTCTAATGCCGCGGCCTTTAATACAGTTCCTCATGTTGTGGTGACCCCCGACCATAAAATTATTTTTGTTGCTACTTCATAACTGTAATTTTGCTATGTTAATGAATCGTAATGTAAATATCTGTGTTTTCCAAAGGTCTTAGGCGACCCTGCTAGCGGTCGCAACCCACAGATTGAGAACTGCTGGTCCAGAGACTCAGGATATTCTCAAACACTATCTGTGAGAATGGAAGTTAGTTTAGCTATGTTCCAGGGCAATTAGGCAGTTCTATTAAGATTATAAATACTTGTCCCAACATTTCCTTCCCTCCTGGGGAAATTCATTCGGAAGAGTAAAAATTCAAAACAAGAACTTTTTGCTGATATATTGTTAGTGATTGCAAAACACCAGGCGAGGGGGGTGAAGGGATGGGGGAGGGAAGCAACAACTAAATGTCCATCAATATATAAATGTAACTGCAGTTTACCCACACATTAGTCCACTGTGCTTATATAGTAAGAAAGTAATATGTAGTAAGAATACACACACACACACACACACACACACACACACACAGTTAATCCTCACCAGAGGACATCTTCCCATTGATTTTTAGGGAGAATGGAAGAGAGAGGAAAAGACAGAGAGAAACATCCATGTGAGAGAAACACATCCATGGGTTGCCTCCTGCACCAGGGCTCACCAGGACCCGGGCTGGGGAGGAGCCTGCAACCAAAGTACTTCTCCTTGACTGGAATCAAACCCGGAACCCTTTGGTCCATAGGCCGATGCTCTATCCACTAAGCCAAACTGGCTAGGACTCCCACATTTTAAAACATTTAGAAATCATATGACTAGACTAGCCATTTATACTTGTCTTTAAAACCTCACAGAACCTATCTAGTTCTATGCATTTATGGAATCTGTGTATTTCCTTCTAGAAGAATCGAATGTCACAGGGGAAAGAGGTTCTAGATTAGTCAGGGATCAAGGTAACGTGTGGACACAGTGAAAATTGACTTCAGACCTGTTTGAGGGAAGAGTTGGCTAGTCTGTTACTAAGTCAACGCAGCTTAATGTTGTTTCTTGCGTGTTGGAGCCAACTACTGTTGCTCCAGGCACCAGATAAAAATGCCAACTGGCCTTAAGGGGCAACACTGTTCAAGCAGAAAGAAAGAAATACCTATTGGTGAGCTGCTCCTGCCATGACAGGCCCTCAGAAGCTGACCAAGCCGGTTTCCCAGGAGGGGCATCGAAACATGCAGGGCAGGGCAGTGGGTGCTGAGCGGCAGGCACTGTGTTGGATGGGCACTCTGGATGGGCACTCAGCATCTTTACTTCACTGCCCTGGGTGTTTCTTCCCACCATCCTCTTCACTGCACAATGAATACTCTTCCACATATTTCCAACTGTCCCCTAGGGGGCAGTGCTTCCCCTGCCTGAGAGCCACTACAGCAGGATCTGCATCTCCCAGTTTGTTCTCCTTCTTTCTGGGTTTATGTTCACGGAATGCAATGGCCATTGCGTGACATCACCTGCTCTCTCTATTTAAATAAGGTTTGCCTTTCGCCTTTTCTTTCTGAACCTACATAGTCACATTCATGTAAGCTATGTGCTCAGAGCGTATTACCTGTTATTTCAGTTATCTATTGCTTTATGACTAACCACCTAAAACAGCGGTTCTCAACCTGTGGGTCGCGACCCCTTTGGGGGTCGAACGACCCTTTCACAGGGGTCGCCTAAGACTATTGGAAAACACCTATTTCCCATGGTCTTAGGAACCAACACACCGCTCCTCGGTGTAGCAAAGTGTAGCCATGTAGTTTACTGTTGTTGTATGAAGACTGTTACCCATGCTATACCACGATTCAAGACAAAATTTCATTTATTTGTCATTAGAAATAAATATTTTACAATATAGAATTACATATTGATTTTGTGATTAATCACTATGCTTTAATTATGTTCAATTTGTCACAATGAAAATACATCCTGCCTATCAGATATTTACATTACATTTCATAACAGTAGCAAAATGACAGTGATGAAGTAGCAACAGAAATAATTTTGTGGTTGGGGGTCACCACCCCATGAGGAGCTGTCTTAGAGGGTCGCAGCATTAGGAAGGTTGAGAACCACTGACCTAAAACATAGTGTGGCATTTAAAGAAAGCCTGTTTTAACACGTTCATCACCTCTGTCCCTTGAGTTCAGACAGGATCCAGCGTGAACCTCTCTGCTCCACAGTGTGTGGGGTTTTGTGTCTGAGGACTTGAGAGGCTGGGGTGGAGTCGGAGGCTGGGGGCTGGAGTCATTTGGAGGCTCTTCATTCTCTGACTGTCTCCTGGGCTTTAAGGGTAACTTAAAGGCTGGGTTCAGGGGAGAGGGGCTGCCACCCTCACCAGAAGGGGCTGGAGCACCTACACTTGGCCTTGTAGGGGAGGAAAAACTTTCCTCCTCTACCCTCCCAGGTTCAGTGGCTGCGGGACCTGCCAATTCAAGGGCAAAAGACAGATTCACAAGAGAAAAACAATTTGTTAACACATGCAGTGCACATGCCCTGGGGAAAACTCAGTGCTGAGTAACTCAAAGGGGTGGTTAGAACTCAAGGCTTATGTAGCATCTTAAAGAATAATGATTTGGCCGAGACCGGTTTGGCTCAGTGGATAGAGCATCGGCCTTTGGACTGAAAAGTCCCAGGTTCGATTCCGGTCGGGGGCATATACCTTACTTCCAGGCACATCTCCACTATGGGGCGTGCAGAAGGCGGCTGATCGATGTCTCTCTCTTATCGATGTTTCTGACTTTCTATCTCTCTCCCTTTCTCTCTGTAAAAAATCAATAAAATATATTAAAAAAAATAATGATTTGTATGGGCGAAAAGACAAAGGAAAGGGGCTCAGGTCTCTGGGGGCTGCAGACTGTGGGAAGGTGAGGGCTATTTGAGAAAGGTGTGTTATGTGGGCGCCTCTCAGTGCCATCTCTGGGCAGAGAGTCTAGAGTTGTCTCCAGTATTCAAGAGTGTTTTTATACAAATGGCAGTGGCAGAGGCAGAGAGGTTTTGTTTTGTTTTTGCATCTACTGTGTCTCAGTTGTCTTAAACGTGGCATCCTGTGGAGGAATGTATTCTGATCCTCCATGGCTTCCTCATGTGGCTTGTGGTTCCTCACAATATGGCAGCCTCAGACTTCTCTCATGGTGGCTCCCGTGCTCCAAGGGTGGGTGTTCCAGCTGAGAAGCTGGAGCTTCTTGCCCTGGAAGGCAGTAGTGTCACTCTATAGATTGCTCCAAGTATTTCCTACCGACTGAAAGACACGGATATTATTCAGAGAAAGATGGGAGTAAGCCCCGCCCCCCATTACAGAATACTGTGTGTGTGTGTGTGTCTGTGTGTGTTGACATGGAGGGAACTTTCTCTGATGAAGATCTGATTTATCCTTTTTTTAAAAATATATTTTTATTGATTTTTTACAGAGAGGGAGAGGGATAGAGAGTTAGAAACATCCATGAAAGAGATACATTGATTAGCTGCCTCCTGCACACTCCCTAATGGGGATGTGCCCACAACCAAGATACATGCCCTTGACTGGAATCGAACCCGGGACCCTTCAGTCCACAGGCCGACGCTCTATCCACTGAGCCAAACCGGTTTCGGCTGATTTATCCTTTATTCCGTGAGTTGAATCTAGATCATGGAATGCTTCGTGCATCTCATCTCCAGTCAGTTGGCTAAATCTGGCCTTGAGATGTGTTTGTCTTGGCCGGCAGTTTGTGTTAATATCCAGGGAGGTTCATTTAAGCTGGCGGAAGCCATCGGTAAATTCGGGCAGCGAAGTTAAATCAGCTTCTCGGACGAGTTAAGACTTTATCTCCCTGCATCTTCTTGGCCACGGGAGCGCTCTCTTTCATAAAAATAACGGCGACTGGTACTTAATGAATGCGCCGGGGCGTTTGGAGAGCGTCGCATGCGTTATCTCATTTCATTCTCATCATGCCTTCGGGAGCTGACATTTTTATTGTCCCCATTTAACAGAAGAGGAGACCGGGACTCGAGGAAGTTGGTAAGTTGCCCCAGGCCTCCAGCCAGCCCAGAGCTGGCACTCCTGCTTCCTGTCTGACCTGAGGCTCTTGTATCCATCACCTTCTCATCGCTGTCTCTTCTGAAAGGTCAGCATCTGGGTGTCCACGCCAGAGCCCCGTCCTGGAACCGGGAGGGTGGGCGTGTGGCCAGCTGGAAGACCTCTGCCCACAGAAACCCTCCTCCAAAATAGCGCCTTTAACTCCGTGTTTAAGTTAAGCAGGTGGTTAAATGGGTTGTATTTTGGCAGCCATTAATGAGGATTGAATTCACCTGTGCAGTTTCTTCCTTTGATGCTGGATCTCTGTGATACAGCGGTTCTCAACCTGTGGGTCGCGACCCTGGCACAGTGTTGAATGACCAAAACACAGGAGTCGCCTAAAGCCATCATATTTACATTACGATTCATAACAGTAGCAAAATGACAGTGATGAAGTAGCAACAAAAATAATTTTTTGGTTGGGGTGGGGGGTCACCACACATGAGAAACTGCATTAAGGGGTCGCAGCATTAGAAAGGTTGAGAACCACTGTTGTGATAGAAAGCAAATAGCAGTGACAATCGCGACATCACCTGAGTGTCCTCGAGAAAGGGGTTGCTGTGGGCAACGAGGGATGTTAGGGACTGGCTTCCTTCTCCCGGTGTCTCTGCCTCTGGCTGCCTGTGAATGCCCCCAGCATCGCCTGCTCAGACGGGTGCCCTCCATCTCTCCTTGACCCGATTTGCTCCTTCTCGCTGCTTTTGGGTGGGAGACATTGGACCCGCTCTCTGGCAGCTCTACTGAGACTGCGCCTTTAAATGTGAACAAACAGCTCGTTCCTTCTGGACACCGCTGAGCCTCCCCGGGGCTCCCAGCTGCCTCATTACCCACGGCCTGTCTTTCATTTACTTCCATTCATCGTCTCGTGTACAGACCTTCTGCTCCCGCCCTCCCCGGAGGATGAACGGGGTGCAGGGGGAGGGAGGGGAGCGGGATGAGGAAGGATTGAGTGCTGGGCAGCCAGGCCACCCACGTGGGGTTCAAAGGGCGTGGGAGCGGAGAATTCCCGAAAGGCCTATGAGCCTGGAGTGGTAAGGGATGTTTACCCTCTTCTCTTAAGTTGGGGTTCAGGGCCTGAGACCTGGGCTCAGGCTTGGGGAGAGGAGACAGGGCCTCCATCCCACTCGGGATGGGGTTGGGCAGTCTTGCTGTGGCAGCGCTCCCAGCACATGGCGGGAAGGACCCGGGAGTTTGAAGAGCACAGTGAACACAGGAAGGTGGGGCCCTCTGCCAGCCAGTGCGAGCTTTGCCCTCAGGGCGTTTTCCCTGTGAGGCTCCAGAAACATCTGGGCAAGGACAGGTGGGAGACAAGTCGCATTTTTAAGTATTTTTTTATTTTATTGATTTTTTACAGAGAGGAAGGGAGAGAGAGAGTTAGAAACATCGATAAGAGAGAGAGAGACATCCATCAGCCGCCTCCTACACGTCCCCTACTGGGGATGTGCCCGAAAGCAAGGTACATGCCCTTGACAGGACTCGAACCAGGGACCTTTCAGTCCGCAGGCCGATGCTCTATCCACTGAGCCAAACTGGTTTTGGCACAAGTCACATTTTAGAATGTCAAGGATTGATCCTTTTCCCCTTTCCCCTCCCTCCCTCCTTCCTCCCCCATTATTCCAGGAATGAGCGTTAGTTGGAGATGGCTATACAGTCATGGAGAAAGTCACGTGAACACCGCATCTACAGCCCATATAGTGATAGCAATAATCATAGCCCTTCTCCTGACCCCCCTCTCTCACCAGCTGCTCCCAGCTCGCCCCAGGAGCTCCAGGATGCTGCGCTGTTCCCTATGGTTCCCTTAGACCCCCCCCCCACACATTCACAAATCCCCCTTTATGAGCGCTCTTTAAATCCCCACCTGCAGTGGCCAGCTGCGTCCCGCCAGGAACCTGAACGATGCAGAGTCAGTAGGTGGTGGAATTGGGGTTGGAACCTGGCCTCCAACTCCGTAGATAAATTCACCTGTTGGGAGGCCCCTGAGATGTCCCCCCACCCCCCAAATGTGATGGTTGGGCAGCAGGACCAGGACTCATGGCTCCGGTTTGTTACAGCAAATGGGTGCAGCGCAAATTCCGGGGGAGAAGGTGTGGGAGAGCTGGGAGCGGGCCTCAGTGGAGTCCCGCACACGCTCAGTTCCCCGGGACCCCAGCTGGGAGAACACGTGGGTGCGCTGCCAGCCTGGCGGGCTCGCTCCTTACAGACAGCGCCTGGGTTTATCAGGACCCTCCTCCCTGGCACGTCCCCAGATTCCCAGCTGCGGGGAGGGAAGCAGGTGCTCAGCCTGAGCCCCATTGTCTGCGCAGACAGTCAGGCTCAGCGAACCGCTCTTATCACCGAGGAGATGCTGGGACTCTCCTCATCGCGGGGTTCCCAGGAGCAGCAGCCCCCCAGCCGGTCTTTTGGAAAATAGCAGTCATACCTGCTCTGTGAACTCCCTTTTGCGCAGCTCGTACCATGGCGCCAGCGTTTATCAGGAGCTGGATGTGTGGGAAGTGCCGGGCTCGGAGGATCACGCCAGTCATCCCTGGGAACAGTGGCCTGTAAGCTAAGCACCGTCTCACCCCCTTTGCAGATGAGAACTCGGAGGCAGACGACCTTGTTCAAGGTGACACAGCAAGTGTGTGGCGAAGGCAGGAGTGGAATTTAGGGTCACCTGACTCCACAGTGTATAGAAAGAAGGCTGGGGAGTGGGCAGGGGAGGCAGTAGGAGTGGGAGGGGTGAGGGGAGGAGGGAACGTGAGTATTAGACAATCCCAGGTGGTGGTATGATGGGTGATTTCTAGTTTCTTCTTTGGTGTACATACATTATTTGTAAATTTTCTGATTAAACGATGGGCATCTATTGGGGGGCGGGAATGAAAGAACACCATGAACATCAGGAACGTGGATGTGGGGGGAGCAGAAGAGCAAAGGGCATTTGGGAGGCTGAGCCCCTGGAAGGGGGCTGAGTCCATGAAGGGGGATGTGAGCAGAGACTACCTGTCCTGGAGGGGGCGGGGCAGGGGCAGGGGCGTTGAGCTGGCGCAGGTTTAGAAACCCGTGTGCATGCTTCCCAGGGGAATACACACAGCAGCCACGCAGGGACATAGGCCAGCCATCCTGGAGACCGTCCCCTAAATACCCACCAAGGGTGCGCCGGGCCCCTGCCTCCCACCCACCACAGCGGAAACACGCATTTTCCAGGACCCCGGGGGGACTGCCAAGACAGCGCCCCTTTGTTTTCTCTGAAAATACCAGACCGGAAAGGGAGCTTGGGCCAGAGTGATGCCAAGAGGTTTGGCGAATCCTCAGAAAGGTCTATGATTTACATGAGTGTCGGTGTTTTCTGGCTGCCCCTCCTGGTGGAGAACTGCCTGGGGCGTGGTCTCCCCTAATTTTCCAGTCACCTGTTTCTCTTCTCTCCCTGACATTCCGTGGCCATGTCTCGGTGCCCAAGTCAGCGTCAAACGTTCTCAGCCAAACGGCTGCCGCCGGGGGCTGGAGGAGGCCATTTATTAGGTCAAACACATCTGTCCATCACTTCAAATGCAGCCCTGGTGACAATTCTCAGCTCCTTGCGGGAGCTGGCATTCTAAAGGGAGTGTATCTGGCATTCCAAAGGGAGTTTCTGAAGATCCTCCAAACCTCCTGGAAGTGAGGTGGCACGGAAGGCAGAGAGGAAAGGAGGGAGATCGTGGTAGCAGAGCTGGAGGAAATTCTTTACTCTGCACTCACCAACACTCCCATGTTAGCCGGACACACAGGCGCAGGCAGACATGACACCATGCCCATTTGAGGACGCGAGGGGACACTCCCCATCTTCAGACACAGCCCGCACCTCCCGGGACCCCAGAAGTGGAGACTGCGCTGGGGTAATGGACTTAGCCAAAATGAAAGCACCTCTCCGAGAAGGATGGGGGCCACCGTCATCCCACCTGAGTGACCTCCAGTTAAATCAACTTCCTGTTCTTGAAAGCGCGGGTGGCAGGGCCGGCTTGTCTGCATCCGGGATCTTTCTCTGCAGGTGCCCGTGGAGCCCAGGAGGAGGGCTGACAGTTCCTGGCTCTAAGCACTGGGTGACCGCTAAGGCCGTTCCCCGCCGTCTAACTCCGCCCCTGGGTCTAGGGTAGAGGATAGCCCGTGCCCACCACATGGTGGGGGTGGGGGGGAGGCAGCCATGACACATTGGCCCTTGATCTTCACCTGCTCGGTTTCCTTGCATCAACATCCCTTTTTTAAAAATATATATATTTTATTGATTTTTTACAGAGAGGAAGGGAAAGGGATATAGAGTTAGAAACATTGATGAGAGAGAAACATCAATCAGCTGACTTCTGCACGCCTCCTACTGGGGATGCACCCGCAACCAAGCTACATGCCCTTGACCGGAATCAAACCTGGGACCTTTCAGTCCACAGGCTGACGCTCTATCCACTGAGCCAAACAAGTTTCGGCAACATCCCTTTTAATGGCAGGGAGACCTCCTAGGGTAATTCCTTCCACCCCCCTGCCCACCTGTGTGTACGGGGGAGCATGGCAGAGAGGGACACAGGTGCGGGCCTGGGGAGGCCCCGGGAGAAAGGCAGGTGTGGTGCGGTTCCCTCTGTCAGTGTTGCTGCCACTTGGGTTGACTTCTCGAGCCATTCAGGAGAGGGAAGTGGGGACCAGTGGGCTTAGGGTGGCGGGAGAGATGCTCCAGACAGTGTGGGCAGAAGCCCTTCCTCCCCTGGATCGTGGCACATCCACTCGCGAGCTGTGCACGCTGGGCTGGGGGCCTGAGAACACATGCTCCTGCCGGCGGTGCTCCAGGCGGGAGAGGGAACTCGGGAATTCCTTGACTTTAGAGATGCAGCTGCCCACCGAGTGCAGGAGACCTCCCGGCCCGCCACACACCGGCTTCCCATGCCCCAGCCGGTGAGTTCCCTTTCAGTTTTCATAAGCAGAAAGCAAGGGGATGGGCAAGCTTTCTCAGACCTGCTCTCTGCTAATTTCGGAGTCTGCCTATATTATTGATGGACCTCCAATCTGTCCTCGCCTGGGCTGCCAGAATATCACTCGGGAACACGTGGTTGACCCAGGCTCTCCCTTGCTTAAAACACATCTGCTGCCGAAATGTGTTTGGCTCAGTGGATAGAGCATCGGCCTGCAGACTGAAAGGTCCCAGGTTCGATTCCAGTCAAGGGCATGTATCTTGGTTGTGGGTACATCTCCAGTAAGGGGCGTGCAGGAAGCGGCTAATCGATGTCTCTCTCACATCGATGTTTCTAACTCTCTATCCTTCTCCCTTCCTCTCTGTAAAAATCAATAAAATATTTTAAAACAAAAAAACAAAACACACACATCTGCTGCTCCCTCTTGTCCTCAAGGTGAAGTCCATGTTGCTTAGCCAGGCATCTCTGGCCCTTTAAGACCCGCCCCTGTGGCTTCATCTCCTGTCACTTCTTGCTGTCACTTGCATTGGAGCCATAATGGACCTCAGGAAGCTCTGGAAGCTTGCCACGGCCCTCAGGTCTCGGCAAATGCTTTGTCCCCCCCACCTGGTCCCCTCCACCTACCACTCGCTCTCCTGGCTGCATCTCATGCCCTCGGGGCTGAGCTGAAAGTCACATTTTTTTGAGGCTCGTTCTCACCAGCCCCTCCAAGCCTGGCCGAGGCTCCCCTCCAGGTCTGCTGGACCTGCTGCCTGCCGGTCCCCACTGTAGACGATTGTGACTCCCTGTCGCCCCTCTGTCTCCACCACCTTGAAGGAGGGAGGGGGCTGTGTCCCTAGATCCTAATGCCGGACTGAAACGTAGCCCATCAGCGATCATTATTTGTCACCCCCCACCCCCATTGTCAGGAGGCCGTGCAGCTGCCCAGAACATGGCCTCATCCGCACAGATCTCCCCCCAGGGGGCAGGCAGTGGCCACGTTCAGACACTCCCGGGCGAAGTGACTCGCCTGAATAGCCTGTTTCTAAATGACGGTCCTTCCGGTTCCCCAAATATCCAACCATCCCCCAGAGGGTGGATCGGACTCTCATTCCCCCAGGAGTGAGGCTTTATCTCTAGAAGGAGCTGGGAATTGTGTGGACTTCCCTGTGTTTTTATAAAAAGGATATTTTTATTGATTTCAGAGTGGAAGGGAGAGGCAGGGAGAGAGAGAAACATCAACGATGAGAGAGTATCATTGGTCAGCTGCCTCCTGCCTGCCCCCTACTGGGGACCGAGCCTGCCACCCGAGCATGTGCCCTAATCTGGAATCAAACCCTGACCTCCTGGTTCATAGGTCGAGGCTTAACCACTGAGCCACGCCGGCCGAGCTGTGTTTTTTTTTTTTTTTTTTTTCCTTTTTTTGAAGCACAGCGTTAACACTCCACCAAGCATGCTCGTCCCGTTTTAGACACATTCTGGCGCGTTGATATCCTGTCCCCATTCAGTCAATCATCTCCATCTTTGGCAGGAGGGAGAGCATGCAGCTTGGCACGTGCCAACCTCAACATATTTCTAATTCCATCAAGCGTAGATGGACATGTGCCACCTTGGCAACTGGATTTGAAGATGCTTTCAGAGAATCTCCAGTGTGTGCGTGTTTCAGAGTCAGGACCAGGGACGCTTGGCTGAGCGAGGGGTGCAGTACGGCCAGGGCCTGTGAGTTATTCTTGCCCTTTGGTCTTCGGTCAGGACCAGAGTCCTGCCTGGCATTAGGACAGAGGTCACACTGCCGAGAGTTGCGGTTGTACAAAGATGCGGGGGCCTGGGCACCTGAGATGCCTGAGTGATGGTTTAAAAAGTGAGTGGATCGAAGGATACCCTCACACGGCCAGAGTGAGGTGGCAGAGGGCTGGCAGATGTTCCTGTCCATTCCGCGCCGGAAGGAGCGCGCAGTGGGGCCAGGGAGGTCTGTGCGGGAGCGGGTTGGTGGCCTTTGCATTGGCGGCAATTCATCCGGTTCAGATATGGGTGATGCTGGAGCACCGGGCTCCTGCAGTTCCTTTTGACCTCAGCCAAGTGTGGACCGCTTCCTGAGGACGTGGATGTATATCTGAAGTGTGTGTGTATGTGTGTGCGTCTGTATTTGTGTGAGTCTGTGTGTGTCTGTGTGTCTATTTGTGTGCGTGCCTGTGTATCTGTATTCGTGTGTGTGTATGTGTGTCTATCTGTGTATGTATGTACCTGTATTTGTGTATATGTGTGTGTCTGTATCTGTTTTTGTGTGTATGTGTATGTGTCTCTGTGTGTGCATGTATGTGTATGTGTGTCTGTATTTGTGTGTGTTTCTGTATTTGTGTGCATGTATGTGTATCTCTCTCTGTGTGTACGTGTGTGTCTGTGTGTTTCTGTGTGTGTATGTATGTGTATGTGTGTGTCTATATTTGTGTGTGTATGTGTATATATGTGTGTATCTGTATTTGTGTGTGTGTATGTGTATATATGTGTGTGTCTGTATTTGTGTGTGTGTGTGTGTGTGTGTGTGTGTGTGTATGTGTGTGTGTGTGTGTGTGAACCTTCTTTTTCCCCTATCAGTTCCTCACGTTTCAGTAGTGCCTCCCAGGACGCATAACCTAACCTCTTCCCTGTCCTTTATTCTCCGCCGGTCCTTTCTGCTGCGTCCAGAGTGACTTTGACCCTTACCCTCCTTTCTCCACGTTTTGATATCCCACCCTTTTTAAAATTTTTGAGCATAAATTTGATTTCCTACCTGCACAGCCCAGCATGGAGCGGATGCTAATTACTCTAATTTGCAGCTGCATCTGAGAGGCGATGGGCTAGCCTGGACTGGGGGTGCCATTCAGCGTCAGCCCTTCCCCCCCCCGGCCTCTGCTCCGGGTGCCGTGCCTTCTCAGAGCGCAGAGCACAAAGTAGTAGCTGCACAAAATGCCGCGACGGCCGCTCTGTTTTCCGAGCTGAGGAAGCCGGTCCTCGGAGGACCACGGTCTCTCTTTCCTCTCTCGCTGTGGCCTCTGTTCATTTTGCTCTTTTGTTTGCCGCCCAGTGTAGTTCTCTGCAGTCCTGTTCTCAGCCGGGATCTGGCGTTTCAGGCACACATTGAGCGAGCAGAGCAGTAATGTGTTGTGATTAATAAGCGGCCTCCTGACAGGCAGGCACGACGCAGGTCTATTCATTGCATCGCTGGCGTGTGCAAAGCCGCCGGGTCCTGAAAATGCATTTAGTCAGCAGGACGGGCTTTGTCCAGCTCCTGGGCCCTTCTCTCCCTGTGTCAGCGGATGTTCCCTTGCTTGTCACCTGCAAACGCTAGGCCTGCAGCACTCAGGGATGCCCACTACCTTAACGAACTTTGGGGACTCTTGTTTTTGGAGACATCACATATGACATATTAACATAGATCCATATCCCCCTTCACGTGCCATTTTGTATAACTATGGAAGAATTCAGACTTGAGTTGCATTTGGCTGATTAACATACTAGATCTTTTAAAATAGATATTTTTAATTTATTTTAGAGAGGAATGGAGAGAGATAGAGAGAGAAAGAGAAACATCATTAATGAGAGAGAATCATCATCAGCTGCCTCCTGCACGCCCCCTACTGGAGATGGAGCTTGCAACCTGGACATGTGCGCTGATTGATAACCAAACCATGACCTCCTGGTTCATAGGTTGACGCTCAACCACGGAGCCACGCCAACTGGGCAACATAATAGATCTCTGTGGAGAGGCTCCTCCCGCATCCCCCATTCCTCTGCGTCAGGGACCCCAGGCGTTTCGGGCTGGCCACAGAGTCTGACAGCGGTGGCATTGCCCGTCCTCAGCAGCGTCTCAGCAGTGTGACGGCTGTGCTTGGGAGTCAGGCTGGCAGCGAAGGCAGATGTCCCGTGGCGAATGCCCTGTCACTTCTGTGACCTGCAGCTAAGGAATATGGGGAGGGAGCCAACAACTCCACACGCACTCAGAGCCGAGCTTTCCTGGTCTGTCTCTAAAGACCTCAGCCTCAGAGATGTGGGCGCACCAGCCAGGGTTCTGAGGTTGTACACAGAGGACAATGACCACAGATGCGACGTGTTAAGTGCTTACCCTGCACGTGGCATTGCTCTGAGATCTTTCCGTGTTTCAGTTGCTTACCCCAGAGAGGGTAAGTCACTTTTCCTAAATTGCACAGCGAATCAGTCAAAGGGCTAGGATGAGGACGCAGGCAGTCTAGAACCCTGGCTGGTGCACCCGCAGGTACTACCACATTCTCCCTTTTTCCAGATGAGTAAATTGAGGCTCAGAGAGGCTGCTCGCTCATGGTCATAGAGCTCTGTCGCTGACCACTGAACTTTCCCAAAACAGCACTCATGGCCTGAGCTCCTGACCAGGGACAGGGCTGGGGGAGCCATCTGTGATCTGCCAGGGAACCTTCCCGAACCTCAGCCTCTGGAACCCTGAGAGTCCTGGTGAAAACTCCAACCAAAGTCTGGTAAAAACTTGGTAAAAACTTCACCACCGGGTTTGGCGGTTACCCTGCAGGCGGCACGGTGAAAGCCAGGTTCCAGCCTGCAGACTTCCCTTCGGCTGCTTTCTCTGTCTTGCTCCGTGATTCTCAAGTTTTGGAGCGCATGCAATTGGATGCACACGCTGCATAAACAAACCCCCAGCCAGGGCCCCGGATGGGCAACGCAAGCCATTGGTAAGGATCATTTTTGCCGGAGCTGCTGAAGACAGATGCTGACCGCTTCTCAGAAACGGCACATCCGTGAGCACGTGTGATCGCAGAGTTCCAATCCCCCCACTTTACAGATGGGAACACCGGGTGCCAGGGGAACTGAGGATCGTGGGGTGGGGGTGGGGGGTTGTAGAAATTGTTAGGGGCCGAGCTGGGAATTCTTCCGTGGATTGGGCATATTTGTCTGCTGATTGAACATCCGACCTGAAATTGGACTCACAACGCCAAGGATTTTGAAAACAATGCGCCAGATTGGTTTGCTGGCTTCTCTCCCCAAGTTGTCAGGATAACAGCTGACTTGAGCTCTGCCAGGACAACCAGAGAGGTACCCAGGGCTGGTAGCCTTACGTCAATGCCAAAGCCCCTGCGTGAACCAGGCTTTTCTAGAAACAAACACTAGGTTAGATGAGTCACCAGTGAAACACATTCAGCTTCCTTCCCTTTTACAAAATGCTTCTTTCCTGCCGGCTCAGATTTGTTTTTTTAATATATTTTATTGGTTTTTCACAGAGAGGAAGGGAGAGGGATAGAAAGTCAGAAACATCCATGAGAGAGAGACATCGATCAGCCGCCTCCTGCACACCCCACACTGGAGATGTGCCCGCAAGCAAGGTACATGCCCCGACCAGAATTGAACCCGGGACCTTTCAGTCAGCAGGCCGACGCTCTAGCCACTGAGCCAAACCAGTCTCGGCAGATTTGGGGTTTTCACGATGAAGGCAGTGGAACCAAGGGGTTGGCAGAGAGCAGCCAGACCGGTCCTCTCTGGCGAGGAGGAGAGCACTCCCTGTCCCCAGGCCCTGAGAGCCGCGAGCTCAGCTCAGAAGCTGGGGTGTAACCATCACTCATGCCCGGGGCTTGGGCCTCCTGTGCTCACCAGAGTCTGCAGGTGCTGAAGGCCGAACACAAATTTAAGCTGAGCGTGTCAGGGCGATGTCCCCTGCTTCCACAGTTAGTTATCAGACACCAAGAGGTCACCAGGGGTTTGCAGTGTGTGGTGGACACTGGTCCTCCGGAGGTCTTTCCCTCTGATGCACGTGGACCAGATGGAGAGCTTTCCCAGGCTCCTCGCCGATGCCCTCAGGGATGGATCTCTTTGCATCTTCCACTCGGCGCTTCTAGGCAACCACAGCCTCACGCCTCCTTTATCAGCCAGCAGCAGACGGGGGCTAGAGCGCCTTACTGCCTCCCTGCGTTCCTCCCGTCAGGGAGTCAGTCCAGTGCGGGTCGTGCTCTGAGGCGCACCAGTGACTGTCTCAGTAGCAAAACATGAAGACATCAGGGACCCTCAGGCCAAATAGCATCGCACACGTCTGTCTCAGTCATGAGACCTCGTTCTGTACCACGTTGGTTACTGGCCTCTTGCGCATAATAACAAGAACAGTAATAAGCAAGACCATGTTTTTTTTTTTTTTTTAATATATTTTATTGCTCAGAGGTGACTCTGAGTCTGGGGGCAAAACCAGTCAGTAGAACACATAGTCTTTGACCTTCACTCCTGCAGCCAACAAACTGAAACGTGTCAGCTTTTTAAAACTTTATCAGAAGTGCCCCCTCGGATGAGTACGCTGCTTTATGACAAAGAATTCCGACACTCACCATCCCTTTAGTTATTCCCACCCCGATCCTGAGGTTCCGCTCCCTTTTGACAACTAGGGGGACAGCCTCAAGGACATCACTGCTCCCCCAGCCCAGCCCACGCTGCTGATAGTGTCTAGTCTGTTCTGTTGGTGCAGAAGAATATTTCATGTTTTTTTTTTATTTTTATTTTTTATGCTCTAGTACAAGCAAGTCTCCTGCTTACAAAATAGCAGATTGCACCTACAGACTCCATTTCATCAGCAGCAGGTCTGGAACGTTTAGCAGAGAGCACATCAGAGTCCTTGAAACGGATTGTCCTTCTGAAAGCTTCTCTTTCTATTTCGGTAACTTCCAGCAGTATCACGCTCAGCATCTACATTTTCTGTCTTTGCTTTTGTATGAAAATGTGTGCGTGTTCCGTTCTGCGTGATTGCAGCAGCTGCCTCTGCGGCTGCGGCTCGCTTCCTGGTTGTGGGACGGACTCCAGTTTCCCTCCTGTGAGCCCCCTCCCTTGACGAGTGACCTTGGAGAAGTCAAATGCTTCCATCTTCCTAGTTTCACAAGCAAGACCATGTATTTTTTTAAAAATATATTTTATTGTTTTTTTACAGAGAGGAAGGGAGAGGGATAGAGTTAGAAACATTGATGAGAGAGACATCGATCAGCTGCCTCCTGCACGCCTCACACTGGAGATGTGCCTGCAACCAAGGTACATGCCCCTGACCGGAATCGAACCTGGGACCTTTCAGTCTGCAGGCCGATGCTCTATCCACTGAGCCACACTGGTTTCCACGCAAGACCATGTTTGATAGTGACGCAAGGGCATGCGTGGTGGACAGAGATAGTTTTTAAATCCAGAAAAGCAACTTGGGAGTGTGTGTCATGTCACCAAACCAGCTGTGATCTGGAATCGTTGTCACTGTTTCTGTGCCGCTACGTGGGCAGCTAGAGGAGGGACAGTTGCTGGGACGTTTGCATCCTGTGGTCTCCATGGCCCCTTTCCTTCCCAGAAGGAAGCCCCGCCTTTCTGCATCCTAACTCCTCTTGCATAAAATGAATCACGATGATGTGATTAAAAAAAAAGCTGCATGCTCTTCCTACCTGAGTGGCCAGCAAACTGCGGTTTTCCGCTCTGTTGACTAATGAGTTAGCCGACCACTGTCCTAGCTGGTTTGGCTCAGTGGATAGAGTGTCAGCCTTCTTACTGAAGGGTCCCGGGTTTGATTCCGGTCAAGGACATGCACCTCAGTTGCAGGCTTAATCCCTGGCCCTGTTTGGGGCCTGTGTGAGAGGCAATCAATCCATGTGTCTCTCTCACATCACTATTTCTCTCTCTCTGTCTCTCTTTCTCCCTCCCACTGTCTCTAAAAATCAATGGAAAAATTATCCTCAGATGAGGATTAACCAAAAAACCCACACAATCCTGTTTTTGTTTGTTTTGGGTTAATCCTCACCTGAGGATAATTTTAAGGCGACAGATTTTTTTAAAAATATATTTTGATTTTTTACAGAGAGGAAGGAAGAGAGATAGAGAGTTAGAAACATCGATCCGCTGCCACCTACATGCCCCCCACTGGAGATGTGCCTGCATCCAAGGCACATGCCCTTGACCGGAATGGAACCTGGGACCTTTCAGTCCGCAGGCTGACGCTCTATCCACTGAGCCAAACTGGTTTCGGCAAGGCCACAGATTTTAACTCAATCAGGAAATGTGGATGTGGAGGTGCCCGAGAGAGGGCTGGCGCCCGCACACCTAGAGCCTCGTCATCAGCCGCACGGTCCCTCCCAGCTCCTCTGAGCCCGTGCATATTCAAGTGAACGCTCAACTGAGAATCCCAATGACGAGGGATGGATGAGAGATGCAAAGAGAGAAGAACCCGGCATGAAATACCTAGGCGAGGCCAGTGGGTTAACCATTTCATGCCTGGGTTGCTGCCATGGCCTGAGAGCCGGCCCACTGGCCCCCTCCATACCCCACCCCCTCTGCAGCCCATTCTGTTTCTCTAAGATTACTCTTCCACAATCCCCATATCTGTGGCGCTCTCCCTTATTTAATGGCCTTCCGAGAGGCCGGGGGAGGGTGAATGGACAGAGCACAGGGGATGTTCGGGGCAGTGGACCCGGTCTGGGTGATACTGGACTGATGGATGCGTGTTATTACACATCAGCCCACATCCCAGAGCGCCCGGCTCCAAGCGCGAGCCCCGGTGTGAGCGATGGACTTGGGTTGTAATAACGTGTCTGTGCAGGTTCATCGGTTGTAACGAATGGGCCACTCTGGCGGGGGATGTGGAGATGTTGATAATGGGGAGTCTGTGGGAAATCTCTGTGCCTCCGCCGCACTGTTTGTGTGAACCTGAAACTGCTCTGTAAAGCTAAAGCTTTTAAAAAATGCCTCTAGTGACACCAGGCCAGCTCTGGGTGCTATCCATCCTCTTGACCCCACTGGTCACGGGCAGTATGTGATTGGAATTCCACCTCAAACATCCATGTTGCTGGGGTCTCCACCTCACCAGCTCCCCAGTGGCCTCGGCTTCTTCCTCAGTCTCTGAAGGACCACACTTATGTGACCGCCCCTTGGGAGGGCTCTCCCCTAGTACAAGCCCCCCCCCCCCCCATCCTGTCCGGACCAAGGCCAAGGTCATGGTCCATCTTTTTTCTGATGACTCCTTCAGCCCTTGCTCTGACTGGTTTGTGTCCCACAAAGCTACATGTGGAGGCTCTCGCCCCCCGGGTAATGGTGTCAGGAGGTGGGTTTTTAGGAGGTGACTCAGGTTAGATGAGAGCATGAGGGTGGAGCCCCCCTTGATGAAATTAGTGCCCTTCTAAGAAGAGACAGGAGAAAGCTTGCTTCCTCTCACTCTCTCTGCCATGTGAGGACACAACAGGAAGAGGGTTGACCTTGGACTTCCCAGCCTCCCACTGTGAGCAGTCAGTGCTGTTTAAGCTGCCAGTGTCTGGCGATTGGTTATAGCAGCCCACGTGACCCAGGACGTCACGTCACCCTTCTCCATGTACCAGCCTGCTTACTCCAGCCCACGTGGCTTGCCAGCCTGTCAGACCCTATCTTATCCATGTCTGGTCTTGTCTCCTTAACTCTCATCTAGGCTCAGGGAACATGGGGAGTGCCTTCAACTTTCTCCGTGTACCACAGCACTTACCACGATCCTGAGCACAGAGTAGACACACATGAAGCCCGTGCATTGATTGGAGGTCGCCAGAGGGAGGAGAGAAATATATATTTTTTAAATGTATTTTATTGATTTTTTACAGAGAGGAAGGGAGAGGGATAGAAAGTTAGAAACATCGATGAGTGACATCGATCAGCTGCCTCTTGCACGCCCCCTACTAGGGATGTGCCCGCAACCAGGGTACATGCCCTTGACCGGAATCAAACCTGGGACCTTTCAGTCCACAGACCAACGCTCTATCCACTGAGCCAAACCAGTGTCGGCAGAAATATTTTCTTATTCTCTAAGATTTTGCAAAAGGAGACGTTGATGTATCTTCCGGTGGCACCTCTCGTCCCCGAAGCCCCAGCACATCCCAAAGGGCATGGCCGGGCTGCAAAGTTGCAGGAGGTGGTTGGCATGGATGGCGACTCTGGGTACCACCCCCTTCTTGGTATTGGCTTGTTCACCCATCCTCCATCAGCAGGAGTTTAGGGCCTGTGCTCTTTTAGGCACAGAGATGCGTTTCTTACAGAGACAGGTCCTGTTCTCATGGAGGTTGGTGAGCGTGTGCCAGGAAGAGAGGGAGGGAGACACGTAAACAGGTACGTGAACAGAGAGGTGATTCCCATCGAGACACGTGCTCTGAAGGTACCTCAGTGTGGGACAGTGAAGGCATGTGTCAGTGTCGGTTCATCGGTTGACCCAACTTTTGGGTAGGATGATCGGGTCGGGTTGTGTTGAGGCCTCGGTGACAAGACAGGGTCACCCCAGGGGCATGTGTGGTGGGAGAATCTCCGAGAAAGAGAGAGAGGCAGGTGCTAATGCTCTAAGGCATAATTTCTCAGGCTTGGAGCTTGGACAGTGGGGCTGGGTAATTCTCTGTGGTGGACCGTCCTGTGCGCTGTAGGATGTTCAGCTGCCTCCTGGTCTCTACCCACCGGATGCCAGTACTGTAGCTCCCTCCTCTCCTTCCCCTCCACCAAGTCATGACAATCAAGAATGTCTTTTAACACCCTGCCTGGTTGGTCAGTTCCGGTGGCTGGCACATACCTTGGCTGTAGGCTCCATCCCCCGGCCTCTGTCAGGGCACCTGTGGGAGGCAACCAATCAATGTGTCTCTCTCACATCGATGTTTCTCTCTCTCCCCTGCCCTTCTCCTCTCTTCGAAAAATCAATGGGAAAATATCCTCAGGCGAGGATTCATTAAAAAAAAAAATCTCTCTGACATTGGCAAAATGTCTCAGGGTAGGGAGAATAGTGGATGGAACGGTGACCCTTAAAAGGATATGTCCATGACAACTACATGAATTATGCCTTTTTATTTTTTTGGCCAAAGGATCTTTGCAATCTTTGCAGATGTAATACATTAAGGATTTTGAGATAATTTTACCTTGGATTATCTGGTGAGGCCACCCTGGCGAACACAGTTCCTCCCCAGTTACGACAGCTCTAAGGCCTGTGTTTGCCGGTTCTTGTCGTCATAAAGGCGGAAGGCACCCAGAGCTGGTGACGTCACTGGTTTCATTAAGATGAAGACACCAAAGCCTACAGGGAGGAAGTGACATCTGTCCACAGGCTTCTCCCGTTCTTTCCCGATGTGCTCTCTTTCTTTTAACAGGGCATGCGCCTACCATAGCTCTCCCTTGGATTTTACAGTCACTGTAAGATATACAGTATAAACATGTTACCTTTATTTTACATGTAACAAAACAACAACAACAACAAAAAACACACCAATAAACAAAAAAAAAAGGAGGACCAGAGAAGTAAGGTCATTTCCCCAAGGTCACACAGCTTTCCAATGGTGGCTCTATCAATCTCAGCTCCTCCCACCAACCGCTGGTCTGGCATCCCTCCCAGCGCCCTCAGGGCCCCTGCTGGGTCTCCGCTCTGACAGCTCCCTCAATCTTCCAATTTTCCACCGTCTCTGCCTCCGGCGACCCCTTTCCAAACTGCAAGTTTTCAATTTATGGTTATGTGTTGTTTCTTGGCCTTTAGGCGAGTTCGATTTCATTGCCCAGACACGGAACTATTTTACAGGCAGGGCTGCAAAGAAACAGAGCAGAGGAGGGGGTGAATAGAGGACCCGCTGGATCTGAGAACCATTTCAGGGGTGACGGGGAGCCTGGGGAAGTGTCCCGACGGCCTCGGAAGGCATCGCCCTCAGCTGTTTGTGGTCTCAGTGTGCGCTCCGTGTGACACAAAAGGAAAAGCGCTCATCACGCAGGAGCTGCGAGGAAGCCAGAAGCCAGGAGGCTCATGCTCCACGTGACGGGCTAATTCTCACTCTGGAAATCGGGGTATGGTGGCTGCGCTTGCATCCAGATCTGTGGTTCTTTGGAGAGTGCCGCCGCCTTCAGCCCGGGTGAGAGAGAAACTGCATCCTCAGTTAATAACATCAATTTGCCGAGACAGGTTTGGCTCAGTGGATAGAGCATCGGCCTGCGGACTGAAAGGTCCCAGGTTCGATTCCGGTCGGGGGCATGTACCTTGCTTGCAGGCACAACTCCACTGTGGGGCGTGCAGGAGGCAGCTGATCGATGTCTCTCTCTCATCGATGTTTCTGACTCTCTATCCCTCTCCCTTCCTCTCTGTAAAAAATCAATAAAGTATATTAAAAAAAAAATAACGTGAATTTGACCGGAGGTCGGATGACAGAGAGGCTGGCCGTGCGTTAGCTCTTGAACCCCTGGACTGTAGTTTCCCGCCCACCCCCCAACACTCTGGTCCCCGTGACCCTCTCCAGCAGATACACTGCTCACCCTAAAAATCCTCTTCTTACCCACAGTGTCTGGGGGTATCGTCTTATGCATGAGGCCTGATGAAATGAGATGTGAAGGCAGGAGGGCCACATGCCTCAATCTGCTCCCCAGTTCCTCTACTCCGAGGGGTCTTTGCAGAGCTGATATCAGGCTGGGGCTGCGGCCTTGGGGGGACCTGGTCCGGGGGAGACTGCAGCTCACTCAGCACATCACATCCATCCTCTTCGCGTTCCTGTGACAGGTATCACAAACCTCTCCTCTTTCCCAGCAGCCCCCGCGACCATCAATTGGAAGAGGTGAGCGAGGAGAGAGTGGATGTGTGTGCTGCTATCCATTTGCGAGTTTACCGAGCTGCTGGCCTTTGTGCAGAGGAAAACATTGCTCGTTTCTGTGGCCTCAGATCAGAAGAAATAAATGAAGAGAGAGGCAGCCCCTGTCACATTTTATGGAAGCAGATAATTGAAAGAGAGCGAATGGAGCGAGCACGTGTAATAACTTATAAGACAGGCATGCTTTTCTAGATGAGTAAGAGTCGGAAACCATATCAATTATATTGGAAGACAGTCGGTTAGTCTGTCTCTCTCTTTTTTTAAATTTTGTTTCTGCTGGCCGTAACTGAATTAGTGCTTTCTGATGGAAAGCTCTTCCCTTTTGGCCCAGAGTTTAAAGAGATACCACCTACCCCCCCGGTTTCCTGTCTTCCCTCTTTGAGGTCTTTCCTCCCCAGCGTGGGGACAAGTGGCTGGACCCCTCCCTGTTGCCTTCCTTGGGACCCGACGCATTTTGCTCCAGCTCTCTGTGCCTGACAGCTCGCTGCGCATGCCATATAAGATGGTGTTGCCCCTTTAAGACAGAGTTCCTGCACATATTTTTCACCATCAGTAGGTCTATCAGAAAAAAGTTCCCAGACCAGTTACTTCCTGCTGCCTTCCTCATTTGGTTAATGCATGCTAATCCCGCCGAAATAAATATTCATGCGGCTCGCCTGGCTGGAGCAGGTCTTTGGGGGAGATCTGGGAACCTGTGGGTAAGGCAGCTGAACTTCCTGCCATCCCTGAAACCAATTAGGCTTACCTCTGAGACGTGGCAAAGGCATTGTTTGGCGTTATTGTTTCAGTGGCCAGAAAGCTGTGAGTCTCTCTCTCACTCTCTCTGAGATTGGCCGGTTCTTCCTCAGTGAAAGCATCTTTGTGTGTGTGTCGGGGGGCGGGAAGGAGTCTTCTATTAATGCTTTGTATGCTGATTGCCCTGTCAGTTCAGTGAGACAGAGACGGTGCACGTTATGCATGTGAACAGAAAATCTTTAAGTAAGAGTCAGCAATCCAGATTGCCAGAGGGTAGGGCGAGGGCAGGAGAAACACTGGCTCCCAGATGAAATGCCATTGGCTATCGACAGTGAGACAGTGACAGTGCGACTAATGCGGGAGGTCAAAACGGGAAACACTGTCACTTGGTCTCTCCTTAGTCAGAGAGCTTTGCACCGATTCATCGATTTTCATTCGTCAGTCCGACACCATAGAGTTTAAACGGATCTCAGAACTTGTGTAGTTTTGCCTCCTTAGCGCCTCAAGCTAATTCCCTGTGGAAGGAAAACCCTCTCCAGCACCTCAGATGGATGATCGATAGTGTTCTACTTGAATCTCTCTGGTCATGAGGAGTGCAACACTTTTTAGCGAGGGATTTTTGATGGTTAGACGGTGCTCATAGTTGGAAACATCCTTCTCTCGGTTCAGATCTTTTGGTTGAATGTGGGGGAAAAATGTCTCCAACGAATTAAGCAAAAATGGACATAACTTCGAAGCCTCCAGTTAGGATCGGCTTCAGGTACGGCTTGATCCAGGCTCTGGGTGTTGCCAGGCTCCATCCCAACTGGCTCCATCCCTCAGGCTCTCCTCAGTGGCTTCTGACAAATGCAGGCTCTCTCTTGTTTTCTTTTTTTTTTTTTTCTCCATGACACCAGCTCCTAAGGCTCCTTCGTCATTGGGGAATGTCCCTTCTCTCATTGGCCCAAGTGGAATAATATACCCACTCCTACATGACTTAGTTTGAAGGAGTAGATATATTACAGAGCCTGAAACTAGGACTTGAGCGCAGGTACTTAACTGGGGAGATAAAGGAGGGAAGGAGGGAAGACAATAAAGGTTACGTTATTGAACCGGTCATATCTGTGGACACGTGCAGCTCCACCCCAGGGGGGACCCTCTGAGACACTATAGAGCAGGGGTGGGGCATGTCTGGCCTGAGGGCCGTATCAAGTCTGCAAAACCATTTGGTCTGGAGCTGCCAGGGCAGCAAGGGTGAGCTGAATAAATGTCTGACCGAATGTAGCCGCTGCTTAAGTTGGTCACTTTGTATGACCCGTGAAGGATGTTATAAATATCCAGGTGGGCTTTGGCAGGAAGAAAGGTGCCCACCCCTGCTGCATGGGATGTGTTTCAGAATTGATGGTGCCTTTGAATGACAGGGCAGTGCATCACCCCCTGACTTGCTGGTTTAGGATTATCCTTAGGGACCATTTATACCCTTTCCTCATTGGCCCAAATGGAATAATATACCCACTCCTTCATGATTTAGTTTGGGTCCTACCGATTCTCAGACCCTGAAACTAGGACTTGAGGGCAGGTAGTTAATTTGGGGATAAATGAGGGAAGGAGGAAAGACACTGAATCCACAGGGGGAGGAGGTGGGCTTCAGAAATCACAAAGAACCATGGCGGGTCCTTGAGGAGGGACACTCCCAGTGTCCCAGGGACTGGGCACCCCGGCTCAGCCACAACCACAGGAGGGCTGAAGGCTCGGAGACCAGCTTCCACCACCTCCTGGGACTGTGGCCTGGAGAGTGGATGGAACTGGTCGGTCTAACCCTGGCTCGCGGGCTGTGTCCGTGCTGCTGAGAATGGGAGCTGCTCAAACAGCATGCAATGAGATGGGAGACAGCGTTTGCCAAGAATAAAACCAGGTGCTATGCCCGCAGAGAGGAAGATGCATGCTGGGAAACAGAACTGAAAACTGTTGACTACCTCTGGGGGTAGCATGTCTCCCCTTGGTCTTCCTTTCTCTAACCCGGGATCCACACACTTGGTCTCTCTAACTGCTCTTTACATGACACTAGAGGCCTGGTGCACAGCATTTGTGCACAGGGGTGGGGGATTGGGGAGTTTGGGGGGCCATCCCTCAGCCCAGCCTGCACCCTCTAGCAGTATGGGACCTCTTGGGGGGTGCCACTTCCTCTGCTACAAGTCCGGGTTCAGGCTGAGCTGTGCTTCCCCTGAGGGGGCGCACCAACCACCAGGGGAAGCTCCTATGTTAAGCGTCTGCCCCCTGTGGTCAGTGCGCATCATAGCGACCCGTCATTCCACCCTCCAGTCCATTTGCATATTTGGGTTTTATTATATAGGATGGCATCTAGGGCCCTTGGTGGTCCTAGTCACCCCTCTTCTACCGGACACCCTGTTTGTTATGCTTCTTTTTTAAAAAAATATATATTTTACTGATTTTTTACAGAGAAGAAGGGAGAGTGATTGAGAGTTAGAAACATCGATAAGAGAGAGACATCGATCAGCCGCCTCCTAGACACCCCCTCCTGGGGATGTGCCCGCAAGCAAGGTACATGCCCTAGACTGGAATCGACCCTGGGACCTTTCAGGCCGACGCTCTATCCACTGAGCCAAACCGGTTTCGACTATTATGCTTCTTTATCTATCACTAAGGAGGGGTCAGGCCTATGACAGTAGGAACAGACATGCACCAAGATGACCCTGGGGTCAGGGTACATCCTGTGACGTGGCACTGAATATTTTATGTTATTCCAATTATTTGAAAATAGGAGACCTACTTATCATTCTGTTATCAGCCGAAAAACGATTGTTTTCTCCTCCATCACCTACTGATGGCTAACTCTTGACTATTGCCAAAGCTACCTAGCTATGCGGACCCACTTTGTGAAATAGTCCCCAGTGGACAGGCATTGGTGTATCTCCCTTCTTCTGGTTCCAGGACGCGAATGATCTCTGCGAGGCCAGCCCCATGTCCATGCCCAGCGGGCGAGGCGTGGCTGGACCCGTGGTGAACAGGTGACCTGCTCTTGGCCACAGCCTCTGTGTCCCTCTCTCTAAGGGCTTTTTGACTTTTTGAGAGACGAGCTGGTGGCTCTGGCCTGGCTCACTGTCATGGTCCTGTCACTGGCCGCTATGATGGGCTCAAGGTGGGCACATGGACCCAAGATGGTTTGTTCAGAATCCTCCAGAAATCCAGGCCCGGGATACAGGCAGCTGTGTCCTCCTACGTGGAGCCTCAGGACAAGGCACCAGGAGAAGCACATCTGACAGGAAGCCGGTTTAATCACACCTCCGAGGCCTCTGGGCTATTCATTCTGTGAGGCACCGCGTCTCTCATTTCTGCTTCGATTACAAGATGAATCCCAGGTCATACCTTGGTGACAGGACAATAGTGAATAGACTGTGTTAAGCGGTGGAAAGGTAAGTGGATTCGAGTCAGGAGTGCTAGGATTCAGTCTGCGGCCACTGCTCTCCAGTGGGGGATGGGATCGGAGCCTGGGGTTCCACTCTGCAGAAGATCAGACGTGGATAATACAAAGTGCTAAAATGGGGAAAGGAATAGAATGTGGGCTGCACTGCCTATTTTTATTAAACTACAGATACAAGTGCCCTAACATATGAGATTTTTGAGATACGAGCCGTCGAGCAAGCGATTTTTGCTTTGAAATACGAGCAACATTTGAGATAGGAGTCATCTTGTGGATCGGCCGGCTGCACACGACCCACCAGTTTACCTCGACTCGAGCATCTCATAGTTTCCCACGTCTCAAGGTTATAGAACGAATTAAACTTGTATTTCGAGGTACCAGTGTACATGGTTAAATGAAAACATCCCACAGGTCAACATGATCGGATCAATAGCTCCATGACCACACGGCCTCCAAGGACTGTCCCCGGGTGTTAGGACAACTACCGACACGCACGGGGCATTTTCCTTCTGCAGGCTTTTTTAGGCAAATTATCTCAGTGACCCTTGACCACCCTAAGATGCAGACGCTCTCTTATTCTCAGATCAAATGTGAGAGAACTGAAACTCCAAAAGGTCATGTGGCTTTGCAGGTAGGAGACAGCAGAGCTGGTGTCTGAACCCGACAGGCCACCTCCAGCTCAGGTGCGCTCGGCCACGATTTTGGGGTTCTGTTTTGCTCAGTAAACATTCCATGGGCATGTTCCAGGCACAGACACCCGTTTTCCCTGTGGCATGCTCACACACCACACCGCTGGGAACAAAAGCGCGGTTCATGACTTGGTTTTCAAAATCAGATGTTCACAACATGTTTCCCCCAAACGATCCGCCCTGGGCTTCCACTTTCTGGGCCTTTGTCTTTGCAGAGTCTCAGAGCATCGGCCTTCCTCTCTCACTCACTGTCTCCAGCTCCACTGCGGTTCCTCGCAAAACAATTTGACAGCAGTAACAAGAAGAAATTGAAAAATAGGAAAATTAACTGTAGTTTCAAGTCGTAGGTTAAATGCTGCCTTTCCAAGAAATTGTCCTTGGAGTGTCCTGCTTCCCACATGCATACACACACACACACATGCATACAAACGCACACACACACATACACACACGCTTATTGGATACAGAGGCCTGGTGATGAAATTCGTACATGGGGTGGGTGTGTCTCTCAGCCCAGCCTGCACACACAATCTGGGACATCCCTCTCACAATGCAAGACTGCTGGCTTCCAATTGCTTGCCTGCCTGCTTTCCTGATTGCCCCTAACCGCTTCTGCCTGCCAACCTGATAACCCTCTACAGCCTAATTGATGCTTAACTGCTCCCCTGCTAGCCTCTTTGTCTCTAACTGCCCTCCCCTGCAGGCCTGGTAACCCCCAACTGCCCTCCCTTTCAGACCTGGTCCCTCCCAACAGCCCTCTCCTGCTGGCCATCTTGTGTCCACATGGGGGCAGGATCTTTGACCACACGGGGGCAGCCATCTTGTGTTGGAGTGATGTTCAGTTTGCATGTTACTCTTTTATTAGATAGGATAGAGGCCTGGATCATGGGTGGGGGCTAGCTGGTTTGCCCTGAAGGGTGTCCCGGATCAGGGTGGGGCTTCCCTTGGGGCATGGGGCGGCCTGGGATAGGGGCCTGTGGTGGTTTGCAGGCTGGCCACGCCCCCCGGTGAACCAAGCGGAGGCCCTGGTATCTGGGATTTATTTATCTTCTATAATTGAAACTTTGTAGCCTTGAGCAGAGATAAGCCTCCTGCTTGCTCCCTGGCCGCAGCCATTTTTGTTGGGATTTATTTATCTTCTATAATTGAAACTTTGTAACAGAGGCCAAGGCAGGCCAGGGCTGTGGGAGCTTGGCTTCCTCCATGGCCGGGGACAACCCTAGCCTCCTGCTCTCTCCAGCTCAGTGGCTGCCGCCTTTTTGTTGGGATTTATTTATCTTCTATAGTTGAAACTTTGTAGCTTTGAGTGGAGGCCTGGGTCTCTCTACTGGTCCCTTGCCCAAGTGGGCCCTCCAGGGTGTGCAGAGAGCTTGACTTCATTTCCGGGGAAACCCAAGCCTCCTGCTCACTCCATGGCCACAGCCATCTTGGTTGGGTTAATTTGCATACTCACTCCTGATTGGTTGGTGGGCATGGCTTGTAGGTATAGTGGCCTGATGGTTAATTTGCATATTACTCTTTTATTAGATAGCATTGTGTCTTCTTTCTTTCACTAACTGCAAAGGCAGGGCCCACGCCTGGCTCATCTCTGCTTCCCTGAAAGGGGGCTTAGACCATTTTATCTGCTCAGTCATTGTTGCTCGCATGATAAGCAGAATAGAGGACAGCTTTAGGTTCCTCTCTAAGGGACAGTGAGTAATTCACACAGGTTTAAAGTCAGCCGGCTGAGCCGGTACCTGGCTCGCAGTCTTGGCAAGGCTCTGGCTATTCCTTAAAAGTTGACATTCTTTGGGACATTACAGGAGCCTCTCCAGGGAATAAAAATTAGCCTGCTGTCTGGAATGTTCCTGAAGACAGCTAAATTTAGAGGATTGAAGATTGCGGGGATCCTGGGCCCTTGAGGTGGAAGACGGTGATATTCTTCACCAGCGAAGGTTTTTCCCCAGAACGTGTCCTTCTGAGGTGGAGACGGTTGCAGTCGGAAGCCGTTTTAATTTCTCATTCATTGACAGAATGTCGCAAGGTCTTGAGAGCAGGTGACTGGGCATTTTGCTCCCTCCCTCTGCCCTCCCCTTCCTCCCCCCAACCCCCACTCCCTTCCTAACTTTTAGAGCCGAGGAACACTGCTCTGGATGGGGTGGGGATGACTTCAGAGAGGGGGCAGGTCTGTAGCTTCGGCTCAACGTGCAGATTAATTTGCTGGCTTGAATCAGGATGGGGCTGTTCCCGAGCTTTCCTGTGATTTTGGGAAATTTTGGGAGGAGGCTGAAGTCACAGGGAGAGGGAACTCGCTGTTAGGAACGCTGTCACATCAGGGGGGGGCTGCTGAGAGAAATGGGGTTCAGCCAGGTGGAAACTGGCGCTGTTTTGGCTGGTGCCTGAGCAGGCATTCTCTGGGTGTCTGACAGGATAAGGGGAGGGAGGATGCTGAGCAGAGGAAGGGGTGAGGTTCATTGTGTAACCAGAGCAAAGTGGGTGGAACATGGCTGGGTGTGTTGGTTTCCGGGGTGGCTGTGGTTGGCCTGAATATTCCTCTGAGGAGACAGTAGGCGCTGTTATTGGGGTGCAGCAGGTCCTCCTCTGGCTCCTCCTGACCTTCTGTGACCTTGGCTGAATTGTTCAGCCTCATGAGCCTCTCAGCTGCCTTCCCTCTCACTGGAGCAATGGCAGTGCCCGCCTCCCTGATCATCCAGGGGCCTAAGCGACATGATGCAGGGGAAGCTTAGGACGTGCTAAAGCTTCTGAAGTTCAAAGCATCTGAGCGGAAATGCCACGGGGACATTTTGCTGAAACGCGGCGGGTCAGCAGCGAGGTCCTCCTTAGTCACACAGACCAGGCCTCAAGGGGAGGCGTGGCCTCAATGCCCCAGCGTCTCCCGCATCGCCGACCGAGGACCTGGGTGTGTGGAGGGGTCGCTGCAAGGAGCGGCGATGCTACATGGAAACGGCAGCTGCTGGCCCACTCTCAGTAGCTTGTTAGTAAACAGAGGGCGCCACATTGCTGCTCTCTGCTGGTCCCCTGTCCCAGCAGGAACCACAGCCTTAGTGATCACTGCCGTGGACGGAAAAGAGGGGCCACAAACTACACCTGCCAAGCCCAGGGGAGGCCTGTGTGGTGGCCTTACAAACTCAGAGAGCGAGGGAAACCCCGTAGGATGGTCTGAAAGGAAATTCTCTAAAAGCAGGTCACAGTGGACCCTCATGCCCTCGCCCGGTGCCTTCCTTGACAAAGGTCAGTCTTTGCCTTAACTGAGCCGGTCTGATGTCTTTTTGCATCTACAAACAACACACCTTTTGAATGTCAAGGTCATTCTCCTCCCCTCCACCCCCCCTTTTCTTTGAGGTACAAGTGTCCATCAGAGTAGGGGACCCTGGAACCCCTCATGGTTATTGTGTTCATTGTTGACTGTTAACTATCCTGCTCCCACCTGCATAAAAGAAGTACAGTGGTGCCTTGAGATACGAGTTTAATTCGTTATGTAACCTTGAGGCATGGGAAACTATGAGATGCTCGAGTCACGGTAAACTGGTGGGTTGTTTGCAGCCGGCCGATCCTATCTCAAATGTTGCTCGTATTTCAAAGCAACAATCGCTCGCTTGACGGTTCGTATCTTAAAAAAAAATCTCGTATGTTAGGGCACTTGTATCTCGAGGTACCACTGTATATGTTTATCCGTTTTTCTATCCAGTCCCCGAGATGCCTGCTTTGCTTTCTCCTGCCTCATAATCTATCACCAATGGATTTCATGGAACTGCCTTCTGTTTACGGCTTTGACTCTGATGTATAAAATAAGTGGCAAAACTGCCATTTTCTGGAGTATTTTCTCAATTCCTTGAGCTTTTGCTTCCCAGCAATTGTCTGTCTGGCTCAAATAAACTCATAAATCCTCTGCACGTTGGACGTTTATTAAAGTAGACCCCGCTACCCGCTCTCGCGGGAGTTTGGCTGAGGACCAGGCCTGGGGAGGAAGGCAGATCATCAGGGCTCAGGGTCCAGGTCAGGAGGCACCGGAAGCCAAGGGTGGAAAGCTCTCGCCAGTCTGGGCACTGTTCCTGCTTCCTTGGGGGCCCCAAAGTTGGCTCTGGCTGAAACCGGTTTGGCACAGTGGATAGAGCGTCGGCCTGCAGACTGAAAGGTCTGGTCAAGGGCATGTATTCTGGTTGCGGGCACATCCCCAGTGAGGGGCGTGCAGGAGGTGGCTGATTGATCTCTCTCTCTCATCGATGTTTCTAACTCTCTGTCCCTCACCCTTCCTCTCTGTAAAAAAATCAATAAAATATATTTTTTTAAAAAGTTGGCTTGGAAGATCTGGAAAGGTTCTCCATCTTGGTTTTCCAAGGCTGGAACGGACCTGCCCCTGGCTTGCCTGGGAGAGAGAGGGAAACACTGGTGTCACAGAGAGACCCCAGGGATGCAGTCCCGCTGTAAGCACTGGCCTGGGCGGGGTCATTTCCACCAGAAGAAATGGGCCGGCGGGTTCAGACCCCAGGGTTTTCCTCTGGCCTTCCAAGCAGCAAAGAGCTACACTCTTTTAAAGAGGAGGAAAGGAGGAGGAGGAGGAGGAGGAGAAGGA
>PVJN01019667.1:0-37074 GCA_004026805.1 Lasiurus borealis
CTAAAAATGTCAGGTGCTCACTGTAAATATTACTGTATGGTGTATATGGAAACCTGCAAATATTACTGTACGGTATAGGGGAGAGGGTCTTTGCAGGGAAAGATCCCGAGATGGTGACTTTATTCCAGAATGCCCCGGGTCGCCTGTGTCCTTATAAGAAAAAGTCAGGGAGAAACTGGACAGAGACAGAAGAGGAGGAGGCAAGGTGACAGCCACCAGAGCTGGGCGAGGCGAGGAACGGAATCTCCCCGGGGAGATTTTGGAAAGAACGTGGTCCTGCCAACACCTTAATGTTGGCCCAACAATACATCTTTCAGTCTTTCAGCCTCCAGAACTGCACAAGAATTCATTTCTGTTGTTTTAAGCCACCAAGTCTGTGGTAATATTGTTACAACAGCCACAGGAAATTAATACACTAATATTAAATTAAGCTATCATCTATTTCCTTTATATATATATATATATGTGTGTGTGTGTGTGTGTGTGTGTGTGTGTGTGTGTGTGATAAACCAGTCAGAGAAAGATAGATACCATATAATCTCACTCACATGTGGATTCTGATGAGAAAAATGGAAACAATCTCATAGATACAGAGAACAGATTGACAGCTGTCAGAGGGGAAGGACTGGGTGAAATAGGTGAAGGGATTAAAAAACAAACAAACAAACTCATAGACACAGGCAACAGTATGGTGATTACCAGAGGGGAAGGGGGTGGGAGCAGGCAGAAGAGGGTAAGCAGGGGATAAATGGTGAAGGAAGGAGACTAACTTTGGATGGTGAACACACAATACAATATGCAAATGATGTGTTCTAGAATTGTACCCTTAAAACCTATATAATTTTATTAGCCAATGTAACCCAATACATTCAGTTTTAAAAAAAGCAAGCTTCTATCTGGAGTAGTCTGCAGATGATTTTATACCAACCACACTTGATGATGATATCTAGTTAACTATGACTTCAATCTCAGTTATACTGGAGCTTTCTTCATCCTGGTTCCTCACTACTCTCCAACCCAGGAATCATGGGAAGATCCTAGAAGCCTTTTGCAGAGCAAAACATGGGATGATGGAGTGGTCTTAGCTGACATACTTGTTATCGAAGTCCCTACTGTCTCCTGCAGTGGTTCTTAGCCATTATGCCCCATTTAGACATGGAACTTTTTAGTGGACCATGAAGGAATTTCTCTTTGCAGTTCTGCCATCTCCCCATTTATTCTGAACGCTGAGGGGCGGGGGGCTGGTCTCAGCTACTTATGGAACCCTCTGAATCATGGGAATATTTTATTATTGTAACTCAGTGCTTTTCTCTGACTTCCAAAGGCCCTCAACTTTCTCTCCATCTCTGAACATCTTCAATGAACTTCCATTTCTGGAAACAATAGCCATCAGGAAGATAGTTTTCAGTCAACATCCTTCAGCCTTGATGTCTAAATCCTCTACATCTCCTGAGTCAGAAAAATATGACTGGTTACCAATTTCAGCCTGCCTCTTGTTTGCTGGTTTTTGCAATAAAATTGAGTTGGGACCTAGCCATGACCATTTATTTATTTATTGTCTAAGGCTGGGTTGTTTCTGTTTGTTTTGCCATAATAATAGAGTGAAATATTTGGAACAAAGATCGCTTAACCTCCAAAGCCTGAAATATTACTATCTGGCCCTGTACAGAAAAAAATTTTTAGACCCATGCTCTAAACCAATGGTCGGTGAGCCACATGCAACTATTTGGCCCCTTGACTGTGGCTCTTCCACAAAATACCACGGCCTGGGCGAATCTAATTTGAAGAAGTGGCATTAGAAGAAGTTTAGTTTAAAAAATTTAGCTCTCAAAACAAATTTCAATCGTTGTACTGTTGATATTTGGCTCTGTTGACTAATGAGTTTGCTGACCACTTCTCTAAACCAAGACTCAAGGAAACTCAGAGTCTGTCTTTTCACAGAGGTGGCAAAGTGGAGAGGACAGAACCAAAATGAATGAGTTGGCACATTATCCCGCCACAGGATATACAGCCACTTAGTTCCAGAGGTTCCTGGGAGTCTGAATTAGCTTGGAGGCTCTAGCATAGCGGTTCTCAACCTATGGGTCGCGACCCCTTTGAGGGTTGAATGACCCTTTCACAGGGGTTGCCTAAGACCATCGGAAAATGCAGATATTTACTTCACGATGCATAACAGTAGCAAAATTTCATGGTTGGGGGTCACCACCACATGAGGAACTGTATGCAAGGGTTGAGGCCTTAGGAAGGTTGAGAACCACTGCTCTAGCATGATTTGGGTCTGGTTCAGATTGACCTTAGCCACTTTCCTGAGCGATTGGTAACCAGTCATATCCCAAGGATTGCCTTAGTCTCCGTTTATCTGAGTCTGAGGTGGCCCAGATCCAGTGAGATTGCTCAAGGACCTTTCCGTTGAAGCCACTCCACTTCATCTGTATAGGTTCTCTCACACTTCCTTAAGCCCTCAGTGTGGATGAACCAGACTGACATAGGACAAGGATCGCTGGTATACTGTGCTGATTTAATAGGGAGACCTAGCCTTCCACTCAAAGGATGACAATGGATGCAGGCAGGTGGTCTTAAACTTGACATTTGGGAAGACAGTGGTGACCTTGAGGTCTGGAGGAACGAACCCCTGCAGGCAGAACATGACTATCAGGTTCCAAAAACTGACTCAGTTGAGGGCGTATCCACGCTGGGATACTTCACAAAGAAAGGAGGGGAGGAAGTGATGCCTATATAATTGCCTCTTGGAAAAAATTCGCTATTGCATTTCAGACACAGAGTCCACTATATTATGACTCTGGCAGATAAGAACATGCAGGATTCTCTTCATTGTCCTGTGATTTATTATTTGTTTGTGCAGAATGATGATCGTCATGTGTTTGGGGCACACTGAAAAAAAAAAAACCCCAAAAAACAAACTTCTGGGTTCAAATATTGGGCTCATCTCATTCTACCTTTTCCACTCGAGTCAGTTTGTTTACCTCCCGTTTTATTACCTGTGAGATGGGGATAACTCTTTTGACGCACAGCTTTCATGTCAGGATTAAGTAAACGGGTTTACATAAAGGATTTCCGTACTGTTGGGCAAATAGCAATCATTCTCTTCTCTGCCCTTTTCAACTGATCTTCTTGTGGAGTTAATAAAACTCACAGGTGAGTCCTACCTTTAATGAGGTGGTAGGAGCAGTGGCTCAGGCAAAAAAAAAGAAATTAAATTATAGGGTTTGAGGTACGAGGCGGATCTGGGTTGTTAAGGGGAAGCAGGGCCCGTGCCTATTTGCGTGCCAGAGCGGTGCTCTCATTTGCCCTTTGGAAGCGGTTGTCACCCTGGGAGAACAGCAACAATAATGTTTTGTCTGTGGGCACAGCGTTGGGCCCCGTCAGGACCCCGGCACAAAAGGCCAGTGGAAACACAGGGCTCCATACATAGGGAGGCTGGCGCTGCGCAGTCACACATACTGCCAGGGATAATAACATATTCCAGCCTCCACACAGCGCTGGGGCCGGGGCCAAGATGACAGTGAGAATAGAGCATTGGTTCCACGCTCTACTTACAGAAACATTTTTTTTTCCCTTCCCTTATTCTTTGAGGTCAGAACAAAGAACCGTTTGACGGGATGTAGAAATTTCATGACAATTAAGTGACATTTTTGTCCAGGGTAATTGTAGGATTGACATCGTTCCCCTTTGATAATGGATCAAAAGGAAATGGAAATTTATAAGGCAAACTGCCCCCGTGCGGATCAATAATAAGCTGCTACATTTAATTCCTCCTTAGAACTTTGGGAAGCAAGCTGAGAGGTTTTTTTTTTATAGTTTTCCTTGACTCAGTTGGTGCTGCCATATATAATTCCTTCCCTGGCACCAGCCAGTGGGTTGTCATCTTCCAAATAACTAAGAGGATTTTATAGCTTCTCTCTGGGGCTTTTCTCCATTGTGATATTAAACACCAGTTAAGGAACGGCACCTTCTAAGGACAATGTGGAATTATTTCAGTGTTTCAAAAACCCATCCATTCACTTGAGGAACCCCCACAGAGCCAGTGGGCGAGTGCCATATGAGACTCCATCAACCTGACTCACACTTTTTACCATGATGATCCCCTGAGACCTCCCCTTCTCCACCCAAATTTCAGGCTCAGCCAGTGGCTTTTCCATAGAAATGGCCTCCCGTGGCTCAGTCTCTGGATTATCCTAAAATCTCTCAAGCACGCAGCACCGTTACCTCTCGATAAGTGGTCCCAGGCCCAGCTCCAGGGTATTTGGTAATGTAAAGGGTAGCGTTTAAGAAGAAGGAAAAAAAATTAAAAGTATGAGCAATAAAATGGTAATAAATACATTCCCTATCAACAAATGAATCTAAAAAACAAACAAGCAGAACAGCAACGGACTCAGATACAGAGAACATTTTGACAGTTGCCAGATGGGAGTGGGGTTAGAAGGATGGGTGAAAAGGGTGAAGAGATTAAAAATTGGTTGTTACAGCCGAAACCGGTTTGACTCAGTGGATATAGCGTTGGCCTGCGGACTGAAAGGTCCCAGGTTTGATTCCGGTCAAGGGCATGTATCCTGGTTGCGGGCACATCCCCAGTAGGGAGCGTGCAGGAGGTGGCTGATCGATGTCTCTCTCTCATCAATGTTTCTTTCTAACTCTCTATTCCTCTCCCTTCCTCTCTGTAAAAAAATCAATAAAATATATTTTTAAAAAATTGGTTGTTACAGAATAGTCATGGGGATATAAAGCAGAGCATAGGGAATATAGTCAATAATATTTTAATAACTATGTATGGTGCCAGAAGGTACCAGATTTTTCAGTATGATTACTTAATAAATTATGTAATGTCCAGTCACAGGGATATACATCTGAAACTAGCACAATAATATATGCCAACTGTAATTCAAAATAAAAAATAATTCAAACATGAAAAACAAAAGTCATACATCAGACCTGTCTCCTTCCCTCTTTCTAGAAATGATCTTCCTTCTCCCCATGAAGTTGACTTAATAAAAAACCTGTGGAATGATAGTCTTTTCTCGAGGATTGGCCAAACTTATTGTTTTAATACCTTTGTCCTAAAGAGCTCTGTGAAATTCCAAGGTGGGCAAAACTCAAATTATTGGTTGGAGTGATGTTCACCAATGGGGAGGCCTTATAAATGGAAACTTAGACCTGGAGGAAAAACACCAAAGGATCCTTATCTCTCATGTGTGTGCCTCTTAGAACTGCGGCCTTTTCAACAGAGGTTCCAGGACCCTAGCATTTTAGCCAGTTCTAAGATCTTTCTTTGTTTTCTCTTTTAAGTGGAAAATTTTATGATTTGCCAACCACAGAAAGGGAAACTCACCTTCTCCACGATGACTATATTTTTAATTTCCTAAAACGATAACTACTTGCCAAAACGATTCTGGCGTTCTCTGCAGAGCATCCATTTGTCATCAGAAAACTCTTGAACTCTGCATCAGTGCAAAATATCAAAGGGCAGTTTTACATCCTCAAAGAGCTTGTAAAAGCAATTAGATTGCATTTTATGGGCTTTGTTTTGGTGGAATATAATCCTGGTCATCAGAAAGGGACTTGTCATTATTATTATTATTATTATTATTATTATTATTATTATTGTATCAGTGAAGGTGTCATCAGGAAAACAGAAAACAGGTGAGATATGTGAAACAAAGGACTTAAGAAACAAAAGGTAAGGTGAGATAACTCAGAGATCAGACCATAATGCTGCTGCTGATGCTGGGAGAACTACAGGGCAAGCCCAGTGCGAGGCGTGCGCTCACCGGAGCCCTCGGCGTCTGCCTCAGCTCTCAGCCTCCTAATGCCACTGCTGGACCCACAGAGGCCACTGGAGCCCAGAGTTGCCCGTGGCCACCACTGCCAGGACTGATTGCTATTGCCTGATGCACAGCAGGAAGCGGAGAGAGGAAGAACAATGGATTCTCTCTTCCCACCTGCCAAAGCGTGCCAGTGTCTCCCAATTGCAAGTCAGTTGGCAGGATTCCGGAGAAGGCAGCTTGCAGGGTACAGCTCCCTGCAAAACAGAGCTAAGCCTGGGAGGGAAGGAAGGGAATCGAGAGCAAGCAGGCAAATGACCAGCTCATTTCTCTCCCGCGTACAGCGGTGAAATGTGTTCTCCATGAGCCTGATTGGAACAATGCAATGCAACACACCCCTTCTGCAGCTTCACAAATGAGTTAAATGTTCACACGGCTTCCTCTCCATTTCCCCAGATATTTTCAGTTTTAAGTAGCTTCCGTTTATTTGATACTCCAGGATGAATTATGACTGAAAAAAAAATCAAGCAACACCTTCTCCAGTTTATCTTTTGTAATTTGTTTCTTTTAAAAAGATTTGGAGGCAGTCAGCTGACATGGACTCCTGCTTCTGCACAGACGCAGGCAACTTCCAGATATTTCTTATTTAATACTTACAGCAACTTGATGAGGTAGGGGATGCTTTTATTTCCCCAGAAAGCGGTATCTCAGAATAGGCTTTCCAGCTCTCCATTTCCAGAGCAGGGACAAAAACTCTGCTCAACGTTTTCCAGCCAACACGTGGTGGCTTTATAGTCTGGGGTGAAAAAAAAGGCTTTTTTTTTTCTTCTTGCAGCCCAAGAAATAATTGGATATGGGAAGAATAAGAGTAGGTTGCCAGGGTATTTTTTTCCCATTGTCATGCCACTGTGAGCTCAAAGAAACGATGCACACTGCAGTGCATGGAGGTGCCCATCTTTAACTTCTCCAGCTCTTAGCTTGAATCTTCTCATGGCACAGGTTTCCGAATGTCTTTTATAGCACTCACTGGCTTCTCTGTCATTTCTTCCCCATAGACTGGGGGTACTTGGAGGATGGCAGTGGTGGTCTTGTTCATCTCTGGACCCCGCACAGGGCCTGGCAGAGGGCTAGCATTGAGGAGGGGCTCACGAAATGTGTGGTCATTGGGTTGCTGGTGTAGGAAGGCCCTGCCTCCCTCACGGGCCACACAGGACCGGGACGCAGGAACCATGATCTTCAGGGACAACTGGGCTCAAGTGCTGTCTTCACCACTTCCTGGCTGCATGACGTTGGGACAGTTATTCACTTTTCTGTAATAGAGTCCGTTACGTGAGGATAACATCTCACCCTCCAGGGTCATTGTAAAATGCATCGGTTCATGTATATTAAGTTCTCGGCACTGTAGCTAGACGATGCTAAGTGCTTAATCAATATTATTTTTACTGAAGGTAGCAAACATAAAAATCAATTTGATCAGGAGTCAGTAAACAATATGTTAAATGGTTTAAAAAAGATCTGTAAGTGGGAAATCATATACATATATCCAAGATTTACCTCTTTTTTTTTAAATTATATTTTATTGATTTTTTACAGAGAGGAAGGGAGACAGATAGAAAGTCAGAAACATCGATGAGAGAGAGACATTAATCAGCCACCTCCTGCACACCCCACTGTGGAGATGTGCCTGCAAGCAAGGTACATGCCCCCAACCGGAATTGAACCTGGGACCCTTCAGTCCACAAACCGACACTCTATCCACTGAGCCAAACCGGTCTCGGCAAGATTTACCTCTTTTATATGTTGGGTGTCTAGAAGCTTTCTGGGGGTGGGAGGTTGGGGAGAGAAGCAACTGGTGGAATTTGAAAAGATCTGAGTTTTCAAGGGCAAATGCAGGTGTTTTTATTTAGGCTGCCTTAACAGAGTACCACGCTGGGTGACTTATAGCCTGGGAAGTCCAGGGTCAAGGTTCGGGCGGATTCCATGTCTGGAGAGGGTCTGATTCCTGGTTCATAGACGGTGTTCTCTTTCTGTGCCCTCACACGGTAGGAGGGGCGAGGGAGCTCTCTGGCACCTCCTCTCTTAGGGCTCTAGTTCTATTCATGAAGTCTCTGTCCTTGTGACCTATTCCCCCCCAAAGGCCTCACCTCCAACTACCGTCACATTGGAGGTGAGAATTTCAACACAGTATGAATTTTGAGGGAACCATAAACATTCAGCCCAGAGTAGTGGATAAATGAAATCATGTGTATGTGTGAGTGTGCACATATTTGCACACATGGCATTCACTTCCTCTGCAAAACTGTTCTTTGGAGTTTCACATGCAGATTTCCTTACCGTGATAACAATGTCCCCATTTGCTCTTACTCCTCGGTTACTTTGCCATTTGCTGGTAATTTGCTATTTCCTGCTGGTGGCAATGTAGATAACTCAGATATTGGCTGCCTATTTTCAGTGTATCGTTTTGAAGACATTGAGTGTCAAGGGTCAAAGGTCAGCATATCTTGACATTTACAGCTTTGGTTTAACTGGGAAAAGCTAATTTAACATTAGCCTTTTATGCATCGTGACACAACAGAATGCCTTCAGGACCCATCCCATTCTTCAGCAGAGATTCCTTGTTTTCCAGGGCATATATTGCTTTGGCAAAAACTGCACAAACTGCATATCAATTTTCAGAAAATTTTAAATGACTGGTTTTCCTTTATTTTTTCACATTCTTAAGCCCTAATTCACATTGAAGAAACCACACATGAGTTAGTTGTCTAAATTTATATAATCTATCTACCTATCTCTCTTTTGAGGAGTTTTTACCCTAAAAAAAAAGAATTCATTCATTTATTCGTTCATTCATTCATTGAACCAATACCTTTTGAGCTCGTACCATATGCCAGGTACTGTTCAATGCTGTGAATACAGAGTGCACAGAATAGTCAGAGTCCCTGGTTTTAAAAAAGGTTAAAGCTAGGTAATCCCTAATTCTTAATTCCTCCAAAGCACCTTATGTTTTGATGCCATCTTCCCCTGAAAGCGGGATTACCATGATCCCTGGACCGATCCCGGAGGTCAGCAGGCGGAGGGCTGAGGATGGCTACTGTCTTCCCGCCAGCCCACTCAGCTTCATTCTTGATGTCCCTCTTAGTCATAAGAATAAACCTGAGTATTTATCCTTATAGTTACAAAGTGGATATCCTTCTACATCAGTTAGAAGGCTTTGGCTGGCTAGTAAGAGATAACCTAATTCAAAAAGGTCTAGAACAATGGTTCTCAACCTTTCTAATGCTGCTTACCCTTTAATACAGTTCCTCATGTTGTGGTGACCCCCAACCATAAAGTTATTTTTGTTGCTACTTCATAACTGTAATTTTGCTACTGTTATGAATCGTAATGTAAATATCTGTGTTTTCTGATGGTCTTAGGTGTCCCTGCTAGTGGTTCTTAACACAGACCATCAGAAAACACAGATATCCACTAGCAGGGACACCTAAGACCATCAGAAACACAGGTGTCCACTAGACAATAAAGAGAGTTTCACAGAAGCAAAAAGTTCAGAGAAGGGGTGACTTTCGACATGGTTCCACCTACAGGTTTATAAGGTCATGGAGCCTCAGCCCCATTTCCCTGAAATTCTGGTGGGACATCACCAGGGTCATTCAGCTTCTCCCTCACTGTGACGTGTTTCCAGCTGGGACGTGGGTTCTCTCTTCTCCTCTTCACTTGGTGAAAAGTTTACCGCGTTCTTCCCCTCACCGGGTGTGACTTCGGGAAAGCCTTAGGACAGTGTAAACTCCAGATGAGGCGGTTCCTTCTGTAAGACCCCAAATCCTTTCAAGAACATATACAGACGTGCATGAGTAACAAGTGTCAGAATGGCCAGGCATTGCCATACACGCTTCTGTCAAAGCCCATGGGGTGGGAAGGGTGTGTACACAGAGGTGACATCCCCATCACCCTCTCACTGTGGAGATTGGGACTCGGGGAGAGAAAGAGACCAGGCTGGGACTTGTGGGAAGCTTTATCAGGCAAGGATCAAAATCGGGGTCTCAACGAACAAAGGAATGGAGGTCCTAACTCCCATGTACAGACAAGGAAATAAAAGGCAAACAAATTACGACACAACGTTCAGCCTCTCCAGGAGGTCAAGAAATAGAAAGCCAGATGATGACAGTTATTATCTGGCACTTGTTAAAACTAAGAGCGATAAATAAAGAATACATATGGTTGCTATTATTACAAATATGTGTGTACACATACATCGCTAATGCAGCACCGATTTGCCCGTGGGGAACAATAATTCATTCAAAACTTGCTCGTGGCAATAAAAAGTTCCAGTTTATTTAAAAGCCTGAAGAGAAAGAGAATCAACAAGCACAGTAATTTTCGTACTTATGATTTATGAATCACTCTCATTAGTCTTTCTCCCCAGGGAAATAACTTAACGAACAACAAGGAAATGCAGAAAAATGCTGATAAGTTATTAGTTTCTGAGCTGGTTACTAGTAAATAGACCAGGGCATGGCAGTTCATTGGCACTTACGTAGCAACAGAAAAGAACCAATTTGGAGGCTTTGAACACTCAGAGGAGGTATTCATTAGCTCACATGAAGGGGGAAGAGGGAGAATCTTTGGCTTCTGATTTGACGCCAGCTCCTGCATGAGCTCTCTGGCTTCACAAATTAAGTCAGGCGCCTCAGACAAGCGATGGTCTCTCTCCTGGAACCCCGTGTTCTCGTGTCTGTAGTAATGTTATTTACCATCTGGGGCGACTGTGAAGATCAAATGAGATAATTCACGCAAAGCTGTCAGCCCTGGGCCCAGGACAAAACAAGCCAAAAAAAGAATCCTATCAAATATTAGTACTGTAACCATATTGTGTGTGGTTTTTTTTTTCCTCTCAAATTAAAATGTAGAGGTCAGTGTGAGAAAAAAAAAAAAGTGGGGAGAAGGTTTTGTGGAGGATAAGGGAAGGGGTGAAGATTTTCTGAGCATTCCACTTTATGATGTTTCATCTGGGGGCGTTTTTTTTTTTAAATATATGTTATTGATTTTTCACAGAAAGGAAGGGAGAGGGATAGAGAGCCAGAAACATGGATGAGAGAGAGACATCGATCAGCTGCCTCCTGCATGCCCCACACTGGAGATGTGCCCGCAAGCAAGGTACATGCCCTTGACCAGAATCAACCTCGGGACCTTTCAGTCCCCAGGCTGATGCTCTACCCACAAATTGGTTTCTGCTCATCTGTGGGCATTTTAAAGAATATATTTCTGAAGGCTCCAGGGCAAAGGCCTCCTAGCAGAACCCCTCCCCTTTCGAGCAGCTGCAGGGGTGACGGGGGCGGGGGGGGGGGGATCTACATCCCTGGCACAGCTCTCAGAATGCAGACGTGAAGGGGGAGGTGGAAGGGTCCCTCCACGGTCCAGATTTTAAACGGACCAATTGTAGTAGCTGCATCCTTCCCGCAGCTGTTTTTGGAGAAGCTGCTGTTCTCAGATGCTGCCTTACCTCACACCTGAACCGCTTCCTGAGAACCCCATCCTGTTCAAAACTTCAGGGGCTCTTTCAAAAAACCGGATGGCTTAGCCCTTCCTCAGAAATGCTGCATTTGGGGTGGGGGGTCTCCCCCGGACCAGCCGGGAACAATGCCTCTTTCAGGCTGCCCGCGCTGTGAATGGGATGTGCTCTGGCGGCCTCTCTTTAGGGCTGTGATTATGAAATCCTCTTTGTCGGCGATGCCTCCTGGCAGCTGGACAGTAAAGTGCATCTTTCTTCAGCCTCTTCCCTTTGGGGGGGCGGGGTGTGGGGGATAGGGGGTGGCGAAGCCGATCGGCTAAAGCAGCGAAGCCAGTGGAGCTGCATTTTGTTCCTGTGCACCTGCCTTTTTCATGCTGCCAGAAACCCGAGGGAAGAGGCTGAAACTGGGAGTGTGATTAGGCTCGGGAGCCACGGAGACTTGTTTTTTATGTGGGTGACAGGAAAGCAAAATGACCATCCAAAAAGAACAGAGTCTAAGGCAGCGGTTCTCAACCTGTGGGTCAAGACCCCTTTGGGGGTCGAACAACACTTTCACAGGGGTCGTCTAAGACCATTGGAAAACACAGAAACGATGCATAACAGTTGCAAAATTACAGCTATGAAATAGCAATGAAAATAATTTTATGGTTGGGGGTCACCACAACATGAGGAGCTGTATTAAAGGGTCGCGGCATTAGGAAGGTTGAGAACCACTGGTCTAAGGCATCAACTCTTTAAAACACGACCTGCCAATTAACTGGGAAGAGGATGGTCTTATATTTATTTACATATATATATATATATATATATATATATATATACATATATATACATATATATGTATATATATATATACACACACACACACACACACACACACACACACACACACATATATATGTTGATTTCAGAGAGGAAGGAAGAGGGAGAGAGAGAAACATCAATAATGGAAGAGAATCATTGATCGGCTGTCTTCTGCACGCCCCCCACTGGGAATCGAGCCTGCAACCTGGGCATGTGCCCTTCACTGGAATCGAACCCGGGACCCTGGTGTCCGCAGGTGGACGCTCTTATCCACTGAGCCAAACCAGCCAGGGTGAGGATGGCGTTTTAACCGGGCACTGTGTCTGCTGCCAGGATTCCCAGGCTTGTCTGGTGGCCACTGCCTGACCAGGCGGAAAAGGCGGGTGCAATGCCTGCCCAGGGGGCGGGCAGGGCCTCCTGCTCAGGGTGCTCAGGCTGGGCCGGACCGAGGGCCGGACCTGCCGGCGTGGGCAGAGAGGCAGCGCCATCCTAAACGGCTTCTGTGGTTGATGACAAAAACCACCTTCTGATTTTAAAGTGGTTGGAAACTTCCTGAAGACCAAGCCATGAAGAGCCCGGGGAGTGGGCAGATATGACTTTTCAGAGTTGCTTTTGTGAGTATCACCACCAGATGATCTTTGAGCCGACAGTTTCATGCAGTAAAAAAGGGCAAGCAGGGGACACATGGGGAAGGGTGCGGGGTGCTCTCTGTAACAGGCGGATCTTCCGGGAACCCTAATCCTGAGACTTTTCTAATGGCCCAATCTGGGCAAATCCCATAATTAAAGGCATTCTGGGAAGTTTGATTTGCATTCTGGGAAGTTTGATTTGCTGAGAGTGATCACGTGATGCCGCACAGTACACCCCGGGGGGCCATTGGCATAGTCGTCTTGGTGCCAAAAAAGAGGTGTTGGCTCTATAATGGGCTTGTGTGACCTTTCGAACCAGAAAAGAAATTCTCAGAGAAACTGCTTTTTAAAATAGGAATCGGCTTGACGTCAGAGCTCAGAGGGACAAGGGGCCAGCCTGCCACCTGTTCGCTGGCTGGTCTGGAGCAGGTGGCTCGCTGGCTTGTCACACAGGTTCACAGAGCCCTCCCCAAGCCGCCCCCTCTCGCTTCTCAGGATTCTGCCATCCTGGCCTCTTCCTCAGTTCCTCTCTCCTCAGTTCCTCTCCCGTGCCCTCCTGCTGCCGCTCCTCGCCGAGGGTTTAAACCCCCTGTTCTCTCTCTTTGACGCATTTCCCACCCCCTCTGCTCGCTCACTCCTCTCTCTTCCTCACTCAGATTGGATTAGTTCCTCTCGGGCTGATACCAGGCAGCGCTCCTTCCGTATCACTTCTTATTTATTAAATGTTGTAATTTTCCGCCAAAACCAGTTTGGCTCAGTGGATAGAGCGTCGGCCTGTGGACTGAAAGGTCCCAGGTTCGATTCTGGTCAAGGGCATGTACCTTGGTTGTGGGCCCATTCCCAGTAGAGGGCGTGTGGGAGGCGACTGATCGATGTTCCTCTCTCATCAATGTTTCTAGCTCTCTATCCCTCTCCCTTCCTCTCTGTGGAAAATCAATAAAATATATATTTTTAAAAATTTTGTAACTTTTCAATAACTGTAAACTCCATGAGGCCCGCCTCTAAATGTTTCTTATTTACTAAACCCTCCCTTCCCCCTAGCCTGGCACAGGGCCTGATACCCACAGAAAGTACTCATTGAGGAGTTTTAAGTGGATAAATGAAATGAACGGATGGATGAAGGAATGAACTAACTGAGCGAGGTCATCTCCAAGGTCTCTTTCCGTCTTCAGAAATCAATGCCACTAATTTAGGGCAGCACGAAGATGTGCCGATTGTGTTCGTATGAGAGTTCGTTTGCTTTCAGATGAGGAAAAACAGGCTCAAGCTGGTTAGACAAAACAAGAAGTTATTGATAGGATGCCGGGTGGTCACGCTGCCTTTTCAGAGAGAAATTACATTTTGTTTCTTTGGTTGATACCCATGTAAAAAATATTGCGGCTCTCCACAGATAAGATGGCAGGAAATTAAAAAAGCCTCCAGACCGGTGGGGCAGGAAGTACCCTCCCGCACACCTGTGAGATGCACCACCTCCTTCCGGCCAGTCTGGGAACACACCCCGTCCTGCAGGGCCGGGGCAGATCTCAGCTGTAGATGATGGCAAGTGAGCACCCTGTTCTCTGACCTGGGTGTCATCCGGCCATTGACATCACTGTTATTGCCATTAAAATTGATTTGTAGAGAGAAATTCCAGGATCAGAGAACTTGATAGAAAGGCCAGAGGTCCATCAGGGCAACGCCTTGCCTTCTAGGGGGCCTGCCGTGAAGACATCGCAGTAGGTTTTTCAATAGTGGGTTTGCTCCCAGCTGGGAGGGACCCCCCCCCCCCTTCCCGGAGGCTCTGTCCCACTTTGCTGTGCTTCTCCAGGGATCATGGCAATCCATCTCACCCCCAGCTGACACCATACATAGTTATTAAGATATCTTTTAGATTGAACTGTTGAGAGATGTGCATTTATTGCCATTTTGTTGTTCATATTTTTCTTTCTCTTCTTAAAGAAGACCCTTTGACATTTCATGTAATACTATTTGGTGTTTTTTTTGCTTCCTTATATTTCAAATTGCTGTCAGGAATATGGCTGTCTCCTTCAGGCAAATGTCTTCCTGAAAAGCTATAATAAATCTTTTTTTAAGTTAAATTTTATTTTATATTTACTACAGGAGATAGTGGTACTTTAAATGTCCTAATTGATTTTCTTTTGCTACATTGGGATTTTTATATATTTGATTTCATCAAAGCAAAATGTACATCCTTAACAGTGTTAGAACATACGTTTTTCTATAAATCAGTGAAAAGGTTATTATGGAAAAGGTTTTGCATTAAAAATAACTAGGCATTTGCTCAGCTGGCATGGCTCAGTGGTTCAGTGTCAACCTATGAACCAGGAGGTCACAGTTTGATTCCTGGTCAGGGCACATGCCCAGATGGCGGGCTCGATCCCCGGTGTGAGGTGTGTAAGAGGCGGCAGATGGATGATTCCCTCTCATCATTGATGTTTCCATCTCTCTCTCCCTCTCTGAAATCAATAAAAATATTTTTAAAAATAACAGGGCATTTGCAGTTCATAGAATATGTGGTGGGCTTTTTTAGGAATGGATTTTTTAGAAGAGAAGCTAGTATCGGCAAATTAATAATGTTCTATTTCTCTGTTTTATAAGGAATAAATAATTTAATAGGCTAAATATAATTCTATGCTGTGTTTTTAACTGTTACGAACTGAAAATATAGCCAACGAAATATAAATTTATAGTTCTGATAAAAAGAACAATTATAATTTACTAAGGGATGCAATGAAAACAGAAAACTATATTCAAGTCCTTTTTTTTTTAAAAGCATATATTTAGGATAAACTGGACCCTAATGAGCACATTTCTGAATTATTCTTCCTACTTATGAAGCTTAATTTCATCTCTTTAGCTGTACCAGATGCTCCACTAAATTGAGCATCCCTCTTTATAACCACCCTGCAAGGTAATAAAATCAAGGCTCAGAGAGATGAAACAAACTGTCCAATGTCACAGAGATGAAAAGTCCTATTTGGGGACCCACATTTAAATCTGAGTGTACACTTAAACCCGAAGTTTATATTCTTTACATTAGAACACAGCAAGAACCTTGGATGCCAACCTTTAATGCCAACACTCAATCAAGTGTATGACTTTGAGCTGGAGACAATATCAGGATTGATTCTATGCTGTTGACAGGAGTTGCAGTTTTTTGTGTGTTTGTTTTTTTTAAAATATATTTTATTGATTTTTTACAGAGAGGAAGGGAGAGAGATAGAAAGTCAGAAACATCGATGAGAGAGAGACATCGATCAGCCGTCTCCTGCATACCCCACTGTGGAGATGTGCCCGCAAGCAAGGTACATGCCCCCAACTGGAATCGAACCTGGGACCTTTCAGTCCGCCAGCAGACGTTCTATCCACTGAGCCAAACCGGCCTCGGCAGGAGTTGCAGTTTTTGAAAGGGGCACAAGGAAATCACCTGACTTCTTCATGCTTCCCAGGCCTCTTTCTTTATCCGGGGGCTGGAGGAAGGGGCAGAATCCTTGAAGATCGGTAAGAGCTGGGTTTATACATATGCAACAAAGGCGGGGTGGCAGCAGAGTCAGCTCCAGTTCTCAAACAGTCTTTTACTAAAAAGCAAAAAACAAAAATCCTATTACCAAAGTTACTTTAATTGTTGGGGATATTGCTGATGGAAAAATGACATTTTGCGGCTTTCCTTTAGTATGGGAGATTAAATAGAGAGAGAGCTGATTCATGGTCCACGTTCCTACAAAGCAACATCCTTAGATCCATGTGGGAATTTCTCTCTCTTTGAGGAATGGATTTATTCCTCTCATTCAGTCTATGAAAAGGCAGGCAGGGTGAAAGGAGAGGCCATTTTTATTCCTTGAGAGATTTTGTTGTCTCTTCTCTCCTTTGTCTTTATCTCCTGTACCTGTGACTCCTCAGTGTCCAGAAAGGCTTTAAAGAGCCTGTGAATGTTTACCCAATATTAGTTAAAAGTTACTCATTTAATTACTCGGAGACATGAGGAGCTGAAATACTAGAAATACTCTAGTATTTCTTCTGCAATGCTTTTGAGAGTATAGTACATTCTGTTTTCTGCTCCAGGGATTCCTGGGAATTTTATGAAATTCTATGAGCTTATTTAACACTAGTGTCACAGATTTGTGCACAGTGAAAGGAAATTTAATTACAAGGTGGCTGGTGGGGCGGGACTGGGTGAGAGAGGCCAGACACACCCTGGAGCCCACCTCCCACAGTCCCTCCCTGGCCGGCTGCACTTGGGGTGGCACCGTGGCTCCAAGGGTGTCTGTGGTATGAGCAGGGTCCCTCCAGCAGGTGGGGTCCCTCGGCCTGACCTGGGGAGATTGGGCTGAAACTGGCTCTCCGTTATCCTCTGCATCCCCGGATTGGGAGAGGGTGGTTCTGGGGTGAGGCAGGCACTTCCTCCCACCTGCAGGCCCCAGGCCAGCCAAGTCAGGTGCCAGTGGGGGTCCCCCGATCTCCCCGCCAGTAGGGCATGGCTGGGCACAGGGAGTGGGCAGTGCTGCACCTCCGATCACCCCAGGAGTCGCCTCCAAGGCGGGTGCCAGTAGAGGGAGGTGACTGGCAGCAGTGGGGGGCAGGGCAGGTGAGTGGGTGGTGCCAGGTCGGCCAAGGCGGGTACCAGTGGAGCCCCCGGATTGACCCACCAGTCACCCCACAGATTGGCCCTGATTACCGGCCAGGCCTAGGGACCCTACCCCTGCATGAATTTCGTGCACTGGGCCTCTAGTGTTACATGAATGGAATTGTACAGTACGTGACCGTTTGAAGACTGGCTTTGCACTCAGCAGAATTCTTTGGATATTCAGCCATCAATACGTAGTTTTTTTCATTTTAGTTCTGAGCAGTATTCCATGGTATGGATCCACTAAAATGTGTTTACCCATTCCCTCATTGAAAGCATCTGAGTCGTTTCCATTGTGTGGCCATTACAATGAGAGCGGCTACGAGCATTTATGTATGAGCTGCTGTGTTCGCGTTTCTCTGCAATACCCAAAAACACAATTGTTGAATCATATGATAGTTGCCTATTTCCTTCTTAAAAAAAAACAAAATAAAACAAAACAAAAAACTGCCTTAACCGGTTTGGCTCAGTGGATAGATCATCAGCCTGCGGACTGAAGGGTCCCAGGTTCGATTCCGGTCAAGGGCATGTACCTTGGTTGGGGGCACATCCCCAGTAGGGGGTGTGCAAGAGGCAGCTGATTGATATTTCTCTCTCATTGATGTTTCTAACTTTCTATCCCTTCTTTTCTCTGTAAAAAATCAATAAAATATATTTAAAACAAAACAAAACAAAGCTAAACTGTCACACTGTTTTCCATAGTGGCTGCACCATTTTACACCCCCACCAGCAACGTGGGAGTGACTCAGTCTCCGCATCCTTGCCAGCATTCAGTGTGGTTACTATTCCCTGCTTTAGTCATTGTGATAGGTATGTCGTGATATCTCATTATGGTTTTAACGTGCATTTCCCTAATGGCTAACGGTTTTGGAAAAATGGTTTGTGTGCTCGTCATCTGTATATATTTTGGAGGGGGGGGAGAATATCTCTTCCTTTATTTTGCTATTTTCTAATGGAATCGTTAATTTGTTTGTTTTACCGTTAAAAAGTCTTTTGCTGCTCCTTTAAAGTTAATATGATTTTTTTTTTTGTCTCGTTGCTTTAAAATGTGTCCTTGTCTCTCGTTTTCTGCAGATTGGTCTTAACGTGTCTATGTGTGATTTTCTTTGTTACTGTGTGGGGTCAACGGGGCTCCTTAATTCTGTTGTTTGGAATCTTTGGTAAGCTCTGGAAATTTCTCAGCCACTTCCTTCAAATATGGCTCCTGTCCTATCTCTTTATTCTCTCTCTCTTTCCCAAATACATCACGTCCCAAATGTCTCTTAACGTTCTTTTCTGTATTTTTCATTCTTCTTATACTTCCCTCTGGCTATTTTTAATTTCACTGATTTTTCTCTTCTCTGTTCTTAACCCACCTCTTGTGTTTTTACTTTAAGTTGTTGTGTTTTTCAGTTCTTTCATCTTAATATGCTCCTTTTTATAGGTTTTATTTTTTTTTACATGGGGGACTCTCTATCTTGCCATCTATATCCCTTGAACACATTCATGATAGTTATTTTAAAACCCCTGTCTTATGAGAACTACAGAAGATGAATCACCTGTGGGTCTATGTCTCTTGCCTATTTTTTTTTTCCTCTTAGATTTGGGGCTGGTAGACCTGTCTGCCGGCGTGACTAATGAACTCGGCTTGCGTTGGAAGTGATGCAGGAGAAATAGTCAGGGCTCCGGGTGATGTCATTTCTTTTAGAGAGGGTTGAATTTTCTCTGGAGCGTCGTTACCACAGGAGCAAATTACCTTGATCCGCTCCGGTATTACAATACTTCCCGGGTGGAAACTGGCTTTTGTGAGGGCGTCTCGAGTTCCTGTTTTCCATTACTTCCAGGGATTTGCCTTTCAGCGATGAGACCTGAAGACTTGAGACCGACTCGAACTCCTTGGAGGTGCCTGCCCTCCCGTTCTTGTCTCCCGAGGACTGTGGGACTGCTCAACCCTGTCTTTATGCTTTTATCCTCTCAGATGTATTTTTATGCTCTACTTCTTGTTCTCTTATATAACTCCGCTCAGGGGCTGGCACATGCCCCGAGAGAAACGCCGTTCAGAATGCTGGCCTCACTTCTTCTCTGTGATTCCCTTTTTAAAAATAGATTTTTTTTATCCCTACAGTCCTGGATGCTTTGAATATTTTCACTCCATTTTTTTTGTCTCTCCAGTCCCTGAGAATGCCAACACCACTTAGGAATTATCCAATAGCCCTGGCTGGTTTGGTTCGCAGTGGGTAGAGTGTTGGCCTGCAGACTGAAGAGTGCTGGGTTCGATTCCAGTAGGGGGCACCTGCCCAGGTTGCAGACTCGATCCCCAGTAGGGGGCATGCAGGAGACAGCCCATCAATGATTCTCTCTCATCATGGATGTTTCTCTCTCTTTCCCTCTCCCTTCCTCTCTGCAATCAATAAAAAAATATGTATTAATTGGAGAACAAAAGCAGAGGTAATGTGAGGAGTACTGGGCTAACATCAATATGTTTTTGTTTTATCTGAGATCTTACGACTTAATGATTTTTCTGCCTTTGCTGCCCTTTGAAGCCTTCCAACCATTTTTTTTTAATCCAGCGAGTATTATCATTTCAATAAGAGTATTAGTTTGAACACATGAAACTCCATCCTAGTGGGAAACAAAAGTTACCCACAGCCTGTGCAATCCAAATATTTGCTTCAGGGAAGGCCATCATAATCTGGGCCGCGTTCTATTCAGGATATTGTCACTACTCTACTTTGCCCATTTCCTTTGATTCAGATTGTCTTGATTAAATTTTTCTTGCCCTACCACCCCTCGGGCCTAAACTAGATTAAGGATCATTACAGTTCCCAGACTCAGAAAAGATAAGTCAGCTTTCTCCTCCTCATAAGAAATTAAAACTCGAGTATAAAATAAACATAAGAAATAATTCAATTCTTTCTAAGTGTCTATAAAATGTAAATTACTTCCAAAAATGTATGGGGCCAGGTTTCTGGGATGTAGATCCTACTCTGCCCGGTCCAAGGTGGGCAAGTTACTTCGTCTTGATGTGCTGAAGTTTCTTCATTGATGACATGTGAAAAAGGCTGGTACCTCTTCAGAGAGTATGACAGTCAATGATTTCATGTGCCTGCAGGATATAGGACAATGTCCCACATATAGTAAGTGCTCAGTTAATGCGAAAGACGACCCAGTAGCCATAAAATGCATCCGCATGTAACTTACGCACACTCATCCTAAGTATTTATGATTTAGTAGAGGTAAGTTTGGTTTCCTGGGTAAACTGGCCTGAGCCCATCTATTGCTAGGAAATTTTTTGATCAATCAAAATTTGTTTTGTTTTTTTTTTTTCTTCCTTTGCGTGTTTCGCAGGGGACAGGGGTGGGTGGGGGTGAGGGAAGGCTTTCTATGCTCAGTCAGTGGGAAGACACATGAACCATTTCTTTCTCTTGCCCAGCATTTATTTCCCAATATTGGAGTCACCCAACATTTATTGAGCACATATTATGTGTCAGGCCGTATACTGAGTGTAGAGTTGTAGAGAGGAATCATACCCCACTCTTTCCCTGAATGTCTTTTATAGACGGATCAGAGTTAGACCTATAAGCCAGAAATGACACGCCTGGAGCCATCTGCCCTACGGCAAGGTGCGAGAATTGTAGAATACAGTGGTACCTCGAGATACGAGTGCCCTAACATACGAGATTTTTGAGATACGAGCTGTTGAGCGAGCGAGTTTTGCTTTGAAATACGAGCAACAGTTGAGATTCGAGTAATCACGCGGATCGGCCACACAACCCACCAGTTTACCGCGACTCGAGCATCTCATAGTTTCCCACACCTCAAAGTTACAGAACAAATTAAACTTGTATCTTGAGGTATCACTGTACCAGGCACCTTAACTTCATAAACCTCACAACCACCCTGGGAGGTAGGCACTGAAGCTCCGAAGACTCAAGTAATTTGTCCAGATGAGATTTGAACCCAGTGCCTCCAAAAAATATGTCCAGGTTCTGCCCACTGATGCCCGGGCAGTGACACAGCAACGTCTCTCCCGAGAAACATCGAACCAAAGGCTGGTTGTCCTCACCTGCTCACGCACTCCTGCTCATTCAGGCGTGTGCACCCACGTCAGACTGGCTCAGTGGCGTTTACCGGTTACCTCCGGCACAGACTAATAATATGTAGCCTTGACCCTCGATGCTCACACGGCACGTCTAAACTCCAGTGCAGACGTATTTTTGAGTGGCTATTTTTTAAATTCAGTGAGTCACTTTCACCTAAAAAGTGAGTTGTCATTTAGAAAAGTAAAGTGACACATAATCCTTCAACGTGTGGGCTGCTATTGGAAAAGGTCCCCGTGTGTATTTCCTGTGATCTTTTATAAGCTACATTTGGATTAATGAGCCAAACTGATTTAATTCTGAGCTCCAAAGAGATCCGCGTCAAGATTTCAACCCTAGAGGGGACCGGTAGCTTCCTTAGCTGTAAGAGGCATGGCTGATCCTCCGTAGTTGGCAAAGGGCAGTAAGTACTGGCAGGTTGGAAGCATGCGTCCACTGTACACATGGAAGGCCAGTCCACTGATTGCTTTAACTTTTAATGAGTTAAGATCAAGTCAATAGCCCTAGCCAGCTTGGCTCAGTGGATAGAGCTTCGGCCTGCGGACTGAAGGGTCACGGGTTCGATTCTGGCCAAGGGCACATGCTTGGTTTGCCTTGCTCAATCCCCAGTGTGGGGGCATGCAGGAGGCAGCCAATCAATGATTCTCTCTCATCACTGATGTTTCTGTCTCTCTCTCCTTCTCCCTTCCTCTCTGAAATCAATAAAGAAACATGTTTTTTAAAAAAATATCAATTCAATACAGAGCTAAATAGATTTAGTCTTAAAAGGAATAGACATTTTTTAGAAATGTTAGTTTTTGCTGAATTTGAAACTCATGAAAGCCATGCCTTTCAGGAATCTTTAGAGCCTAGAGCTCCTGGTTTCAGAGGGCAGCCCCTACTGGCAATGAGTGGTACTGCAGTGTTACTCTTCGATGCTGGATCTGAGTGAGAAGGAAGAGTGTAGGCAGCCCGGGATTTGGAGTCAGAGAGATGATGATAAGGCAGGCAGGGCTGCTCAGGACCCTGGGGCCCTAAAAGTCCAGAAGGATACGCTTTTCTCCCCTCTTCTTCACATTCCCCTCATGACCGGGATTGCATTTCAGAACAGAGAATCAGAACTCGACAAATTGCGACTCCGTGAACTGTGGCTGTTCCTGAAATCTGCCACCAGTGAGACACGTCCTGACCCATTTAGATAGGAGCTGGACTCCATGAGCCAAATGCCTCTGCGCAGACAGGTGATTCCCTGCTGCCGTTCACCTGAAATTAAAGGGGAAGCATTGTGGCGTGGTTTTACTTTAGCAGTGCTCCAGCTAATAACATCAGGAGAATAGCTTTTCACATGAAAATACTTTTTTTTTTCCCTCTCTCTTTCTCTCTCACTGGAGCTAGGACAAAGGTCAAGAGAGAGGAAGATGGAATCGGAAGATTCCATGCCAAACAGCTTGGACATTAGTCTGATTGTTCAAGAAGCGGCGAGTGACTGAAGAAATGGCATTCTTTTAGAGTGACAAAAATGCGATCTGCCCAGCTGGCCGAGTTTCCCCTGAGGTTTTGCAACACCCCAGAGCTGCCCGTTTATTGAACACGATGCCAGAATGGGGATCCTGATAACGCCAGCCTAGGGTTTGCAGAGCAGTCTCTCTCCCCACCCCCCTTCCCACCACCCCTGCCTTTTCTCCCCTGAGCCCTTTGAAGGAATATATGTTTTTGTGTATGTGTTTTTCAGAGCACCTTCCTGTAGATCTCATTTCGTTTCGTGTAATCGGCTTTCTGTCATACAGAAGGCGGATAAACCGGGAAAGAAGCGTGTGTGTGCGGTGTTGGAAGTCAGCTAGGCTCGTCCTAGAGGAAATGCAGCTGAAGTTAGAAAACAGGCAGGGCTGTTTCCATTCCTGCCGCTCGAGGCTTCGCTGAACTTGGCCTTGGCAGGACACTCGCCGATTGACTGCACGCTGAGCCCCCAGGGGGGTGGACCGGAGCATTCAGGAGGAGAGGATGTGGCACCTGTGTGGTGATCCCAAAAGTAAAGGTCCAAAACAATTTTTTTACCGAGGTCGTCTTAAGGCAGCACGGGGTTGAAACCCTTTGGCATAGACATTTCTGCGACGCAGGAGTTCTGAGTTCATCTCCCCCGCTTCCCCCGTCCTCGATGGTGTGGGGACTGTTCGGTTTCCTCATCTGACTCCGGGCCAGCACTGCCCGTTCCTTGTTTTGCTTTCCGTCCCTGGCCCGGCTCAGCGCATCGCTGGGGTTCTTCTCCAGCGTTAAAAATGCCTCTCCTTCCAGCTCCCCCGCGGGCTGCTGTTTCTACCCGTTTGCTTACAAACATTTAATTAGCTCAGAAAGCCACCTCCAGGGTTTTTTTTTGTGGGGTTTTTTTTTCAGTTTCTTTCCTTCTGTTCTGCAGAGACACAGGCCTCGTGCTGGTAGAGGGAGAGGGTGGCAGCTTCCGAGGGGCGTGCGTTCTCCTGCAAGCCGCAGCGAGGACCAGACTCTGAGTCCCAGAGCGGAAAGTTGGAGGCACTCTGGAGTCACCACTTGGGGGGTGGAGGGAGCTGTCCCTGATGGTCACAGAGGATGTTTGTGTGTGTGTGTGTGTGTGTGTGTGTGTGAGAGAGAGAGAGAGAGAGAGAGAGAGAGAGAGAGAGAGAGAGAGAGAGAGAGAATGTACACACACACACACACACACACACACACACACACAGAGTGACAGATGACCTATTGAAATAATTTCAGAGCTGTTCTGCGGTTGCTACGACAACCAATGCTCTCTTGGCTTTCATCTGGCCATGTGACAGGGACTTTGACGTCAGCTGGAGGCAGAGTCTGTGGCTGAGTCCGCACAGTCAAAGGCCTGTGAGAATCTGGTGGATGCTGCCCGCCGCCACCGCCGCTGCTGCTCCCCGCGCCGCTCCCACTGCCTGCGCGGCCGGCCGCGTCCCGAGCTCGGGCTTCGGAGCATGGACTGTTAACTCTTGCACTTCTGCCGCCTGAGGTAATGCGTTCCCCTTCTGCACGAACGGTTAGCTGTCTGAGAGATCGCCGTGGCCGCCGCTCTCTCTCCTACCTCCCACAAGTGGGTCTTCCAGAGCAATTCTTGCCAAGCCCGGGGAAACTACTCATTGGGTGCAGCCTCTGGAATTTGGCTGGATTTGGATTCCGGCTCTGGAAGTAGGTTGACATGTAAGCTAACACATGCTAACCTGGCATGAGTGGGAGATAAGAGATTTTGCAGCTGGAGCCAAATATGCCCCCGTCGAATTGCAGGAACCCTCCCCTCGTTGTTTGGGGTTTAAGGACTCCGGCATAGCTCGCACTATGTTGCAAACTTGGCCATTTTTTTTAACAATTGCTGCCCTATTCTGAATCACCCCAGAATAGTTTGGGAATTCGGTTTCTATCGCGTCTGCAGCATGCATACTTAGCAACAATAGGCACAGCGGGAAAGAACATCATACTGGGAGGCAGGAGTTGGGGCTTTGCTGGGGAAGAGGGTATTCTGAACCTACCCGGGGAAAGCGGTCAGCAGCTTCCTGTTGAGAACAAAATAACCGGGACTGTGTGCCAAGGGAGTCGGGCTGGCAGCTCTGACATGTGTGCCTGCAGTGGCTCTTTGGTGGTTAGAGCAAGTGCACATTTTCAGCATCTTCCTCGGAACATGCAGCTGGGAAGAGAATCATATTGGGGCAGGGGAGGGTCTTTACTGAGGAGTTTTTATATCATCTGTGTTTATGTTTTAAAAATGGAAATAATGCTTTTAGAAGGAAACAGGAGCCCTAACACTAAATTGCCGGAGGTAGAGCTACTTCAGCTCAAACACGGTATCGTCTCTGAGAATTTGCTCCCGGTCGTGAATGAATAAGTTGGTAACTGATTAGGAAGGCCCTTTATTTCTTTATTCCTGTAACACTATGAAATGCACCGTGTGCCTTATTGTAGTTCATTTTCTTCCCAAGTTTAGAAATCTTGAATTTTCTATCATTGTAAGCTAGTTGGATCGTCCTGTGGCTTGTCATTCAAGGAAAACCTCTGGTACTGAAGTTCATCAAAGCCTCGATGTATAATCGGTTTCTAAAGCTCACAAGTTTCACAGGAAAAAAAAATAGCACAGGTTTGAGAGCAGCGCATGTGGTAACACCTACTGTTTTGATGAATAGAAAATAATGGTTTAACTATGTATATTAAAAAATTGTGTTTTATGATATGTGAACTATATTTCAAGTTAGTGTCAGACTATATTGTTCTGATTTTTGGTGTTCTTCATTCATTTCTGAATTCTGATTGCATTTACTTTACTCTGGAGATGAGCGTTTTGAACAGTATTTAACTTCAGTGGTAAGTGAGTAATTGTGGGCGCATCAATGATTTCTCAATAGCTCTCAATGAGGGAATATTCACTTAACTTGCTGGCATTAGATAATGACTATTTTTGGTCAGAGTCTCCGTGGAGCATTTTTTAAAAAGCCTGTTCAAGACAACTCTGTTGAGACATCATCTCATTTAATTTATCTCATAATTATAACTCAGAGGTCAGAGTCTTAATATCCATAGAAATATGCTAATTGGCTTGCAATTCAAATGCACATGGAGAGGACTAGGCTCTGTTATTTAAAAGCACTGCCTTTGGTGGGGAGCTTTGGTGTTTAGTTTTTGTGTTTTTTTTTTTGTTTTTTGTTTGTTTACTCCAAATAAGGATTTCTCATTATGCTTTTCCAAGAAGCTTTCTTTGATGCTCTTTCTAGGATGTTTTAAATGAAGGTTATAAAACGACCGCATTCAATGCTCTCATAAAATAGACTGGGGTCCAGCAGCAGGAGGTATAAGAGGACAGTTCAGCAAAGTGTCAGCGATCAAGTTCATCATTAGGAGAAAACAGCCCGCGTGACCATAGCACAGCTGCTTTGGAGTCCACAGGTCTGTTCTTATGGCAGAGCAAGCGGGGAAATGGCTCTCATCAGAATCCTCTATTTACAGCACGGAGGCTGTGTGACTTCAAGGTCAAGTTTGTTTCAGCCTCAAAAAATACTAGCAAGGAATGATGGGCTCTAGGAACCTTGGCTGTTGCATTATCCACTCTGTCATGTGTAGTGTCAGGGGTTTTAACCTTTAGGGTGTCATGGACCTCTTTGGCAAAGTGGTGAAGCCAATAGACTCTTCTCAGAGTGCTGATTTTTAAATGCATAAGGTGAGGTCTGCAAAATGACAAAGGAAACCACTCTTAGTGAAACATATTGACCATTTTTTAAAAAAATTGTGCTCTATTAAATAGTACCATCATTTGAAGGAGTGATGAGGGTAAAAGGTACTTCATTTAAAACATCCGAGAAAGAGCATCAAGAAAGCTACTTGGAAAAGCATAATGAGAAATCCTTATTTGGAATTTAAAAAAAAACACAAAAACACAAAAACTAAACACCAAAGCTCCCCACCAAAGACAGTGCTTTTAAATAACAGAGAGCCTAGTCCTCTCCATGTTCATTTGAATTGCAAACCAATTAGCATATTTCTATGGATATTAAGACTCTGACCTTAATTTATGAGATAAATTAAATGAGATGATGTCTCAATAGAGTTGCATTTAAGAAATGCCCCATGGAGACTCTGACCAAAAATTTTTTAAAACTTGTGCTCTATTAAATAGTACCACCATTTGAAGGCGTGAGGAGGGTAAAAGGTATTTCGAGATAACTATAATGATATGATATGAGGATATCTGCCATTATCCTTAGCAACAAAATCCCAGGCACTGTGGTTTGTGACGTCCATCTTAATGACAATAAACACTCAATTTCAGTTTGAGGTGAGCAAAACTAAAGATGTAATATTTTTTCCATCCAAGTTCCTGGATCCCCTTACATTCTCCCGCCCCCACCGAGTTTAATGATATGGGAGCTAGTGACACCAACATAGTCATAGAACAGCATCAAACAAAAGCTACATCATCATTTCCACATTCACTTTCACCACATCTGATTTTATGCTCTGAAAAGGTGAGTTTCCCAGAGAATTCTGGGATTTCTGTGTGAAAAGGAATTATATGTCCGTATAGCCACCAAACTGTAACTTCCTCTTATGTTTCTCCTTGCAATCCATAAGTAATCTTACGTGACATGGACTGAGAAACCCTTACCTGGTCAGATAGGGGTTAAAAGGAACAATGCATAGTGTTAATGCAAGTTAAAACCATGGACCACAGGAGACTATAGGTATTGATGAAGGGACCTTTATCCACTCAGAGAAAATAAGCCAGAAGTAGTTAGATGAAGAATGCAGATTGCTATGTGAGATCATAGCTGAAGGAATACTCTAGAAGGTGCTTTGTGCACAATATTTGAAACGTGCATTAAAGAACTTACATAACCTCCAAGTTTAGTGTAAAACACATGTGTGAATTGACAAATTGTCGTGTTAAATTCCAGTTAGTCAGGACAGAGCCTGGAGGTTTATCTGCCAGAGGGCCCCAGGACCAATTACATTCAGAATGATGTGGGGAATGGAGACACTTCCCATGTTCTTTGAACTCAGACTCTTACTTGACTTACTGGATATTAAAAAGAAAGGAGCCTTAGCCAGTATGGCTCAGTGGTTGGGTCATCAGCCCGTGGACTGAAGGGTCCTGGGTTCGATTCCAGTCAAGAGCATGTACCTTGGTTGCAGGATCAATACCTGCTCCAGCAACCAATCTCTCTCTCTCTCTCTCTCTCTCTCTCTCTCTCTCTCTCTCTCTCTCCCCACCCCCTTTCTCTCCCATCAATGTTTCTCTGTGTCTCTCCCCCTCCCTCCCACTCTCTCTAAAAATCAATGGGGGAAAATATCCTCAGGTGAGGATTAACAGCAACAAAAAAAGAGCAATGATTAATATTATGGTTTAGTGGGACTTTGTAAGTCATCGTCTCACTCTCCGTGTCACATTGAATTTGCAGAAGATAATGCCTGCTTTCTCCCCGGCCAATCAGGTTGCTTTGCAGCGGGTTGGCTGACGTCCCTCAGCATCGCCTTTCTAACCTGCGTGTTGAGTGTCCAAAGCCATCCCTTCTCAGCGTGAGAGAATGGGAGCTCTGACGTTGTGCACAAGCTGTTGTTTAAACTCGATCCAAATCCCTAACATCTGAAATGAAAGCTTAGCGCTTTTTTTTTTCATGTGTTCTCTGGGAAATTACGAAAAAGGATTTTCTCAAACATTTCTTATTCTTTGGACTCGAAAAGAACACCTGCTTTGAAGGCTTTTATGAAGAAATTGGAAAAGGTCTAAAAACATCTCTGTGGCTGCACTGTTTGCTTCTTGGATGGCAGGTGTTTGAAAATTTACATTCAGAAAGGAACATGTTATTTTTTTTTTCCATGAAATCAACTGTTATTTAAATGGCACCCTGTGATGGAATGCTAACATTCCAAAATAGGGTATTTTTATTGTTGCCAGAAGTGATGCATACAAGTCAGCGCTCATTAAGACTCGGATATAAAAACTATAATATAAATATTTAAATTCAGTGGAGCCACATTCTCCGTACTAAAGACAGTGTGTATGAGCTTTAGTTTTTTTTTTGTGTGACATCTTTCTACGACTGCCTTTCACTAGAGACACAGCATCCTTTTCCAGTGTAGTTTACATTAATGTAAAACACAGTATACTCAGCTAACATGACAGGTTGAGATTTGATTTTCAGGAACGAAATCTCTAGTCTGAAAGACATTGCAGCTGCTGCTTGTCCTAATGGGAGGATTGTCTGTACTTCCTGAATTCTGTCCCCATGACTGTGGGAAAACCAAAGGCAGCATGCGGCTGTGATGAAAGATGAGTTTCTAAAAGGATGCTCCTATACTGTCTTTACTTTGATGATTTTTAAACCTTCCCCATTCCAGATAAATGTCAAGAAGAGCGTTCTAATACGTGGCTGTCTGCTCAGCTACCTCCCACAGACTCCCATGTGATTCAGACATCTAAAACCACGACCGATTGTGTGATGGCCGTATTTACAACAGCTTTGGGGATGCAATAAAAAATAGCACCCCACATGTTACCCCATCCTATGCCTTCCCACGTCTTCCCACAGATCAGGTGCAGCCCGAGGTCCCAGCATCCAGTCCGCAAGCGCTAACTGACTGGTGCATCCACAGCATTAGAGTTGGCGTTTTGGTTCCCTCCTTCCGCTGGTCCTTGAGTGGTCCAGCTGGCATAGAGTCCAATGGACTTCTGAGCTTTGTTTGCCTGGCCTTCGGTGCAAACATTCAGCCTTCCGTGCGTTCAACAAGTTTTGAGCACACACCAGACACCGAGAAAGCTGTGATGAACAAGACAGACAAGGTCCCCCACCACCATGGACCTTACAGTCTAACTCTATAGGGAACCTGCCCAGAGACCTATGTGTATCAGCAGCCAAGATTTCTCCCCGACCGCTGTGCTGGCCAGTGTAATAAAAAAGAGAATCCTCGCTGAGACCGGTTTGGCTCAGTGGATAGAGCGTCTGCCTGTGGACTGAAAGGTCCCAGGTTCGATTCCGGTAGGGGGGATGTACCTTGCTTGCGAGCACAACCCCAGCAAGGGAGCGTGCAGGAGGCGGCTGATCGATGTCTCTCTCTCATCGATGTTTCTGACTTTCTATCCTTCTCCCTTCCTCTCTGTAAAAAATCAATAAAATATAGTTTTTTAAAAAAAGAGAGAATCCTCACTAAAAGAAAAAAACTAACTAACTAACTAGCTAACTAACTAACTAACAAACATCAAAACAAGACAAGCGAACAACCTGGGAACTATTAGATTGTACACCAGATTCAAACCTTAGAAGAGAGACCTTTTCAGCTGGTGAACAACCAGCCTAATTTGTACATAATCTGTTCAGATCAGTGACAAGGATTCCAGATCAGTATGCCCATCCAGTGGGCCACAGGCTCTCTATCCATCCTTCATTTCAGAGGAAATGAGACTTGTAGGTACAGACCTAGGGACTGATAATTTTTTTAATGGAAATGCTCTGTCTTATGCAAATAGCGAGAGCCTTTCCATTTTATGAAAGGAATTCTTAAGTCAGTGGTGCCTGAGAATATCCGTACCATCTTTCCTGTCCTATCCCAGTCAAGATGGGCTCACCGCTGTACTAAATAGCCCCAAATCCCCATGGCATACTACAGCACTGCTCACTTCTTGCTCACCCACGAATTGGATTTGGGAGAAGCTTTCTGCTCCACCTGGTTACCCAGGGATTCAGGCTCCTCCATCTGGTTAAACTGGGGACAAATCCTGTCGGGAACCACCTACAGGTATTCCTTTGGGCAAGTTCCCTAGGTCACAGTTTTCTTACTGGATCATATTAGTATGGGCTCCATTGAAACCGGCCTCCACGCTTCAGTGAAACCTCCCTCATTGCCCCCTGCTGCCTGGGACCCTCTCCGTAGGACAGTCCAGTGTCGATGGCAGTTCCTGTGCCATTTTCCCTTGGTCACGGCTTAGTCCTCCTTCTCTGCCTAATCCACTGCCTCGTTTTCTATTGTTAGATCCTGCCATCTCCTTGACACTCTCTTCTGTCCCATTTCCAATGCTCCACGGCCAGGGAATTCCTCTCGGTCAGGTAAGATTTAGCTCCTTCAGCGAAGTCTTTTTCCTCTTGACAAAGCTGCCAAAATGGCAGCTGTCCAACTGGCTTGTGGCTCCATATGTTGGTCAAACCTGACACGTGGAGTCCTCAGAAATATTGTCCTTGTGCCCTCACTCAAGGAGGCATCTCTGTCTCTCCTGTAGGAGAGAAATCAATATCCCCGACTCCCTTCTCACTTACTTAAATGTCACCCCCTCCTCATGGGCTTCCCGCCTTCCCTTTGGAAAGCTAATTGCTGTGTTGGATCATTCACGTATTATTTCAATATTTATTAACCCCATATGGTGAGTCCTGAAGTTAAGCACCTACAAAAAGATTTTTTTTTTAGATGTCCGAGGACTGGCAAGGTTCCTCCAGCTGCCTCTTATTTGCTTATTGTAGACACAGGCAGATGTGGTCCAGTCATCCAGACCTTTCAGTGGCCGGCACACGGCCCACCTCATCCAAGATATTCCCGCTAAGTTAGGATTCTGCAAGGGTAGAAGGTCCAGCCAGTCTTTGAAAAGTTATAGTCCTGCTGAGGAGGCTGGTCAACCTAGGCAGCGAGGGTCCAGAGCTATGTCTTGTTTGTTGGTTACAGTCGCTCGTAATACCTAGTGTAGTGCGGGACACGGGTTACTCACTGATTAAAGTCTCTGGTAAATGATTCATGAATAGATCAACTGCAGAAGGATAAGTGGCAGGGAGACAACTTTGTAGAAGAAGTGAGAGATGAAGAACCTAGGAGAGTAAAAGGATTGTCCATGAGTAAGAAACATCTTATTTCTGGCAACAGAAATAGGACACCCTATATGGGATCAAGAAACTGGTTGGGGGAGGGGGATCCTTACAATCCACAAGGATGGACTATGGAGGATCTAGAATTGGTCAATTTAAGAGAGGCTGGATTTGATCTGATAGACAGCAGGAAGCTAAGAAAAGAGATGTAGGAATCAAACAGTGTAGTAATACTTTAATCACTGTTTCCTTTGGCTTTAGACAATTTAAAGTTCTAACTTTAAATTAAAAAACACGAATTCTTTTGCCCTCAGTACTATGGGAGTGATCTTGTAACTGCAGCTTGATGATGTCTGTAGGGAGAGCTGTGTCTTTATTTTTATTTTTATTTTTTTAGTGTAAGTATTTCCCATGAAGTATTTGGGACATATCATAAAGCACTGTTGGTAGTTTAACTAAAATTCAAATTAACTGGGCATCCTCTATTTCATCTGGCAGCCCTAACCTTAATCTTAGTTGTGGACACATTCCAGAAGATCCAGGCTGTCCGATTTGGATATCTGGCAACCATAAATTGACAAGAATAGAGGGCAGAGGGTGTGCCTTCTATCCTCACCTTCCTTCGAAAGTCTAGCGCAGCACTCAACTTGTAGCTGATACGTTGGAGTCAGTATTACATGGTTCTTACTCAGAGGAGACTAACCTTGGTGCTGGCCACATGGGAGTTGAAAGGGAGGAGAGCCTGAGCAGCAGAACTGACATGTCCTGGGTAGACCTCCTCAAACCCATGGCATTGAGTCGTCCATGCTGACTCACTGCCCCTGGTCTCCATCACCTGCGACATAGATGCTGATGTCAGGGGCTGGAAACTGTATCTCCCAACATGGCTCCGTCTTTCTCTTCTTTCTAGCTTCATGGGTGCCAACCTCACTTCAAATATCATGAGTTACTGTGAAGGTTGTTTTTTTTTTAATTAAATCACATTTCCCCGCTGCTTAACGTGATCATTTCAGAGTTACATTTCCAACGTGGGTTGATTTTTTTTTTTTCTTCCCAAAGGTAATAAGTTAATGAATTATGCACAAGGGCAGTTTCTACTTCAAGGAAGCTTGTAAAATGAAAGAACATTTGGGTTGTTTCTTTCATTGCAGGTCCCCACTTTTTAAAAGTCAGGGCACACCTGTTTCCAGGAAATGGTTTGTTAATAAGATAGCAGGGGCTTTGTGGGAGTGTGCCAAAGAATCTTCAAGATGGTGTGTTCTTTTCTTTTTATTTATCTTCCCAAATTGCTATCCAGAGGAAAGACATTAATGGGAAGAAAGCGCAGCAACCGTCTATTGGTAATTAGTGCGTCTGTGGTGTCTGCTTCATTGCATTGCACTCTGGCTCATTACTGATAATTACTAGGGCTTTCTTGGCAGTGTTTAAGAGGCCGATCACTCAAATCCCCTTGCTTGTCATGGAAGCATTTTAACTTCGCCTAACTAATACCCCATGGCCGTCTGGATTAGTCATTTCCCATTAGCCACCTCTGAGGCACGTTAGTATTAATCCTTCATTACTGGGTGAGAAAACCAAACTCCCAAGAAGCCGATTTCTGGCCCAAGAACATGTGATCATCAGTCAAGTCCATGACTACTGAACCTCGTTCCTCCTCTGCGTAAGCACGCTTGTCATCTTTCACCCCTCTCCTTGGGGTGCACGAAGACCAAAACTTAGAAAAGGTGTTTCTATCTGCATAGCTAGCCCTATGTTTAGGAAATGAGTATTCCTCTCTACTCTCATGTGAGAATTGCCAAGCGCTTTAACAGCATGCCAGTGGTGGGGTCTCTTTCCCGGGCATTCTGAGTCCCTTAGTTTGGGGTGCAGCAATGGCAGGGGGTTTTTGTTTAATGGTAATAATCTCCCATGATGCAAGGAGGGTTGCGAGTGCAGGCGCAGGCAAAGTAAGCAGAGGTTCATGGAATGCTGACATTCCAAACCGGACTCAACAGTCTCCTCCCACAGGTCCTCACCATCCCACCAGTAGAGCCCCTGCCTATGGAGCCTGCAGAAACACATACATTTAGCCTGGGCGAAAGCATGTTGTTACCAGAAAGGACACATTAGCACAGAGTTGTCTACCAGCTAATCCCAGCAGAAACACATCACTCTAATGAAGGGACAGGGACAGAAGAACAAACTTAGGGTATGATGTGTTGACCAGACGGGTAAAGGAGGGGTAGAGAAGGGAATTCTGAGTTGCCCCAGGTTCAAAACCATGTAGAAGTACCAGGCCCCTGAGCAGTGGTTTCAGGAAGTGAGCAGGTAAGAGTTGAGGGAGGGAATCAAGAGAGGCTTATTGGTTCAGAGCAGCATGCACTCTGAGGTCAGACTATTATTTAAGCACTGTGACCTTGGGCAGGTTACCACTTCTTACATGATCAGTTTCCTAATTTGGAAAACAGGTAAAAATTGCAGCCAGTTCTCCTTTGGTTGGGACCTGAAACAAGATACTGTCTACACTAATAAAGAAAAATAAGATGCAAATTGACTGTGCCTTTGTGATGCCCACCAGCCAATCAGGAGTGAGTATGCAAATTAACCCAACAAATACAGAGGTTTAATTTGCATACTCAGTCACTAAGTGGCAGGGGACAGGGCGGGACACTTGCGCCATTCTGCCCCACACCAGCCGCTCCGGGCCTCTGGGCAGTGTGGGAAGGCAGAAAGATGGCTCCAGCTAAGCGAAGGCAGTGCCAGCAGCCAGGGGAAGGAAGACCCGTTCTTGTATGAATCTTTGTGCATTGGGCCTCTAGTATGATATAATACATCAGTGTGCACTGGCTTTCCCAGAGTCTCTGGATCTCTGTTAAGTTTTCTCGATTAAAATGGGAACGGACCATTACTCTCTCCCAGGTAACTAATTCTCACAAGGAAATACAGGTTAGCTTTAAGGAGGCGAGCTATATGTTGACACGGAAGCAAGAGTAGATAAAACCTTAGAAGGGAGTCCCTTGGCCTCAGAGTTGTAGGACGAAGCTGTGGAGCCCAGGATCAGATGATGCCCTTGGACCACAGAATGAGGACAGGCACCAGGAAGCTAAATGAAGTTGGGACAAGACTTGGCTCAAAGAGCACAGAGAGCCACCAAAGTCAGAGGCTGTGGAGGAGACACAGCCCAAGAAAGTCCATGACCCAGAAACCAGGAAAGGTGCCCAGCGTTGAAAGAATTAGTTTCAGGAATAGCCTTCTAGAGCTCCCTGCTCACAGCCAGCCGGATTCTTTGTTCTCTGTCTCCTTGGAGAGTGGCTTAAGCCAAGGAGGTCCCAGAAGTGAGTATCTTAGCAGCAATTCTGACAAGCTGTGTGCTGCTAGGGAAATGCTCTTTCTAAATCAGAGCCCCCGACTCTGCCCTGGGATGGTGGGCCTCGCAGCACAGTGGGACCCACAGAAAGGTGGGTCCAGGGGATGTTCCATGGTTAACATACTCATTTGCTGAGCAACTGAAATGTAATGCATTTTTCTATGGGAGGACTTTTCAGTGCTTTTAATTTTCTTGTAAATGTCTGAGAGGAGGATACGGTGATATGTGTTTTAATTTTTTAATATTTTTATTGATTTCAGAGAGGAAGGGAGAGGGAGAGAGAGAGAGAGAGAGAGGAACTAGACCCATCTATTGGCGTTCTGTGAGGCTTGTTAGTATCTAGTCTGCAAATCTTGGCATGGAGCAGTAAAGACTGCCCCAGGTATGTTTTATAACCACAGGCTCTGCAAGTTTAAGTGGAGGAGAGAGGTAGAACAAGAATGGGCAATTTTCTCTGACTCTTTTATCATGGGTAATATTTATTTTAAGCAATTTCCCAAGTAACAAAAGCCTTTCCTCTTGGTTTCATGCTATTGCATTCTTGGAATGATGCATTTTATGTTTTTTAATATACATTTTTATTGACTTCAGAGAGGAAGGAGGAGGGAGTGAGAGATTGAAGCATCAACCATGGGAAGAATCATCGATTGGCTGCCTCCTGAACACCCCACACTGGGGATTGGGTCCGCAACCCAGGCATGTGCCCTGACCGGAAATTGAACTGTGACCTCCTGGTTCATAGGTTGATGCTCAAACACTGAGCCACGCTGGCTGAGCGGAATATGCCTTTTAGTGAGAGTTTCACCCACCTCTCTTCCTCCCTCCCCTGAACTTGTGGATGTGGAAGTACCATGATGCCAGCTAGCATGGTCCTTTCTAAGTCCCTGCAGAGGGTCATGCAGACCCTGCTCAACCAAAGAGCTGCCTTGAATGGCAGCCGGGACTTGTTATTGTCTGTGGGTTCCATCCATCTGTACCCACCCTACAGCTGTTCACATTATATTTTTATTTCCTGGAGAGGTCAGTGGAAGGAGAAGAAGCAACGTTGGTGGAGGAGGAGGAGGAGGAGGAGAAGGAGAAGGAGGAGGAGGAGGAAATTAGCTCAGATCCACACCTATAATGATCAAGAGAGAGAGCTCATTTGTCTGAACTTTCTGCATCATAACTTAAGATGGATTTGGGGGATTAAATGTAAACCTTATTAGTTACACTTGACGATATGTAAATGTTTAGTGATCATATTTTCTTCACCCGGAATTATAACACAGCCTAAAGATTTTATCCACTTTTTAAACATGGATATCAACAGCCTTCAACCAGCATAAGGATTAAGCCGCATTTAAGTGTTAGATTAGACAAATCACTGTGTTGAAAATAAAATTATTTGAAATCAGGACTTTAGGAGAAATCTGGACTGTGGCTGACTGCCCGGTGCCCTGGGGGAGACAAAGAAACTTGGAAGTTCATGCCATTTGCCAAATGGGTCGAGAATCCCTGTTATTCCCAATGACAGCTGGCACACACAGACAAGCCACTCACTCGAACTTTCTTTTTTCCTGGGAAAGAAATAGCAACTATTTAGCTTGCCTCCTTCCTTGCAGGAAGGCAACAAGGCGTTTGCATAGGGAATGATGGCTTTTTTTTTTCCTTTCCTAAATATATTTTTTATTGATTTCAGAGAGGAAGGAAGAGGGAGAGATAGAAACATCAATCATGAGAGAGAATCATCAAGCTGGTGCCTCCTGCGTGCCCCCCACTGAGGATCAAACCCAAAACCCCGGCATGTGCCCTGACCAGGTTTTGAACCATGACTTCCTTCCCGGTTCATGGGTTGACGCTCAATCCCTGAGCCACACCGGCCGGGTGGGGATCTGGCATATTAAATTATTTTATTTTCCTATGCAAATTGTTTCTTATTCAGAGAATAAGAAACAGCCTATTTACAGAGAGATTGTTGGTAAGGAAGAAGATCCGTAACAAAGAATAATTATAATACTTCCGGCTTATG
>PVJN01019668.1:0-28901 GCA_004026805.1 Lasiurus borealis
TTGAGTGTCGACCTATGAACCAAGAGGTCATGGTTCGATTCCCAGTCAGGGCACAGGCCAAGTTGCGAGCTCAGTCCCCAGTGTGGAGTGTGCAGGAGGCAGCCTATTAATGTTTCTCTCTCATTATTGATGTTTCTATCTCTCTCCCTCTCCCCTTCTTTCTGAAATCAATAAAAATATATTAAAACAAAACAAAACGGACATAGAAACCAGTGTTCAAATGTTTTTGTCTAGAATCCTTGCTGGGAGAAAGGATTAACCACGTCATGGTGATTATAACACCTATTATGAACTGAAACGTATCGCATGACAGGCACTGTTTTCCCCGTTTTCTGAGGCTGAGCTATTCCCTGAATTGCCCAAGGTCACACAACTGGTGGCAAAGCCAGCACTCAAATCCAGGCAGTCTGAGGGTAGAATCCTTGATTTTCACCCCCACATCCAGTGGCCTCCTTCAGAGATGTAACCGGTGTGAAAGAAGCTTTTGATCTCTGTCCAGGGGCAGGCCTGCTCTGGGAAGCCATGCCTCCCTCCGGTCAGTGCCATCCATCTACTCCAGCTCTTCAGCCCAGAGCGAGCCTTTTACTCCTTGTCTTTCAGACAAACCTCTTCTCTCTTCCTGATTAGGATCTTGATCACTTGTCCATCAATTCTATGGAGTATGCCCCCTAAAAGTACCATTTCTCCCGATCCCCTCTCCCAAGGTTCTCTGCGAGTCCGCAGGCTTTATTTTTTAAATTAAGTTACAATTCACATCCCATAAAATTCACGATTTTAATGCAATTCAGTGGTTTTAAGTATATTTACAGTTGCGCAACCACCACTATCTAATTCCAGAACCTCTCCCCGCTCCCTGTCCCCCACAAGAAATTATACCCATGAACAGTCACTCCTCCTTCCCCAATGCTCAAGCCCTAGCCCCTGGCAACCACGAATCTACATTCTGTTTCTATGGCCTTTCCTATTTTGCACATTTCTTATCGGTGAAATCACACAATCCATTCACTCTCCAACCCTCCCTAATCTGAGTTCTGTTGCCATCTCTCCTTTTGTCCTTTTGTCCAGCTGCCAAATAGACATGGCTCCGCCTCCCTACTCTCCACCCCTTAACTTATGTAACCCGGTGGGCCACTCTCCGGGCAGGATTTTCTTCTCTTGATTCGGAAGCAACTTTTTGCCCAATCTCTCTGAACTCCCCTCGCAACTTCCTTTGCACCACTTCTAACAGACCTCTAGATGTTTGTGGTGTCTCGGAGTTTCCTCAGCCCTCAGCCCCTTGCGGGCAATTTTATCCAGTCTCTTACAGCTTTAAATATCATCACTAGGCTGAAGGTTCTCAAATATTTACTTCTAGCTCTGACTTCTCCCTTAAACTGAAGATTTGAATATCCAGCCACCTACTTTACATTTATATCTAGATGTCTAATGGCATATGAAACAGTCAAAGCAGAATTCTTGTTTTCTCTCTGCTACCGCCCCTGTTCCCCATCATTATATATTTTATTGACTTTTTTTTTACAGAGAAGAAGGGAGAGAGATAGAAAGTCAGAAACATCGATGAGAGAGAGAGAGACATCGACCAGCCGCCTCCTGCACGCCCCAGAGTGGAGATGTGCCCGCAAGCAAGGTACATGCCCCCAACCGGAATCGAACCTGGGACCTTTCAGTCCACAAGCCGATGCTCTATCCACTGAGCCAAACCGGTCTCGGCTCCCCATCATTATAAAAAATGATGCAGCTGTTCAAGCCAAAAACTAAGGAATCATCTCTCTTTCTACCATTTTTTTTTTAACATATATCTACAAATTTCTGTCAGCTCCACTTCAAAGTATGTCTCAGGTGCACCCACCTCTCTCCACTGCCATTGCCAGCCCTCCTAGTGTAAGCTGCCAGCATCACTGGCCTGATGACTGCCATAGCCAGCTTACTCTGCTGCCACGCGGCCAGCCTCCAGGCAAGATATCCTTCTAAAGTAAAGATCCTATCATTTCAGTCCCTTCTGAAAAGGTTTAATGGCTCCCAAAGTCCCACTGCTGTCAATGAGGCTGTCTCCCTCTCATCTCATTTCCTGTCATCGCAATGCTCTAGTCAAAAGGCCCTCTTTTCGTTCCTTCACCAGGAGCTTAATCATGCCACAGGTCTCTGCACCTGCTGGGCCCCTGCCCAGAATGCTCCTCTTGTACCTCCTCAAATACAGAGGTTCCTCCTCGTCACTCAGTTCTTTGTGAAAGTTCTGTCTGAACTTGACATTATACTCGCTACCCCTAATCATTCTATATTATGTTACACCTTTTCTTTTCTTTGCAGCACTTACTGAAATCACAGCCACTCATTTGCTTATTTAGTTCCAGCTTTGTGGGGGCAGGAACCTTATTTGTCTAGTTCCAGCTATAGCTCCAACACCCAAGAAGAGCCTGGCACACAGGTAATGCTCGATCAATATTTGTTGAATGAATAAATGAATGTTGTTATAGAGGGAAACCTCTGAGGTACATTGTCAAATGCGGCAAAGTATGACAGAGTATATGAAATGATTCCTTCCCCTGGGGAGGAAGAAAGGATATAACTCCACATGAACTTGCACAGGCATCAAACATGTCCCAAGATCTCACAGGGACCAGGAATGTTATCTCTGACAGGTGGAGAGATCTGTCAAAAGACAAGCCTTCTGTACCATTTGAATATATTTTTACTATGAGTATGTATTACTTTTGTCATTAAAAAAGATATAATCAGGCCCAGCTGGGGTGGCTCAGTAGTTGAGGTTGACCTATGTACCAGGAAGTGACAGTTTGATTCCCAGTCAGGGCACATGCCCCAGTTGTGGGCTAGATCCCTTGTAGGGGGCCTGTAGGAGGCAGCGGATCAGTGATTCTCTCATTATTGATGTTTGTATTCCTTGCTCCCTCTCCCTTCCTCTCTGATATCAATAAAAATTTATTTTTTTTAAAAAAGGATATAATCAGGAAAACAAAACTATTAGCTATTTTATCTACAGGATCAATAATACAAGTTTTCTACAGCTCTGACCAAGGCAAGCACATCCATCCCAGCAATGGCAACCTTAGGAGTTCCGTCATTTGTGGCAGGGGGAAGAGGACTCAGAAAGACCTCTGAGGTTACACCACCTTCACCCCACTTTGCTATTTACTACCAGGGGTGTCAGCACTCACCATGGATGAGGTGGAATCCAGGAGGCTCACAACCTTCATCACAATGCCGTCCTCGCCGAAGCTCTTCAGCAGTTTCATAACCTCGCTCACTGTCAGCCATTTACAATCCTCATTTTGAACGGAAACAATATAATCCCCTTCCTTGGCTCCTGCCAGCTACAAAAGTATAATGTAAATAAAGGTCAACATTCTGTTCCTTCAGTTCCTGGAATCAGTTTTGAAGTTCATTAATAAAATAGGTATTTGCATAAATTTGCTCTAAGAAATAAAAATTAATATCTTCCTCTTTGGGCATGTAACATCCATAAGAAGCCTTTTTTAAAAATATATATATTTTATTGATTTTTTTACAGAGAGGAAGGGAGAGGAATATAGAGTTAGAAACATCAGTGAGAGAGAAACATCGATCAGCTGCCTCCTGCACACTCCTTACTGGGGATGTGCCCTCAACCAAGATACATGTCCTAGACTGGAATGGAACCTGGGACCTTTCAGTCCACAGGTTGATGCTCTATCCACTGAGCAAAACCAGTTTCGGCAATAAGAAGCCTTTTTTTTTTTTAATATATTTTATTGATTTTTTACAGAGAGAAAGGGAGAGGAATAGAGAGTTAGAAACATCGATGAGAGAGACATCGATCAGCTGCCTCCTGCACACTCCCGACTGGGGATATGCCTGCAACCAGGATATATGCCTTTGACCAGAATCGAACCTGGGACCTTTCTGTCCTCAGACTGACTCTATCCACTGAGCCAAACCGGTTTCGGCAAGAAGCCTTTTTAATAAAGGGACCCTAAATCATTCACCCACGTTTGTTTGGGCAGGTTTCTTTGATCAGTTTGCCTGCCTGCAAAGATGCCAGTGAGTTCTGCCCCCACCTAGAATGGCACACACTTACCGCAGCAGAGGAGTAGGGATCCAGGAAGTGGACTTGAACTGGAGCGTTTCCTCTCAAGGTGAACCCCAAGTCCCCTTCTTCCGCAGTGAAGTGAATGGTTCGAGGAGATGTCCATCTCTTGTTAGCCGAAAACACAGACAAAGGCCCCTTTGGAATAGAGCATCATTAGCTGTAGGGTCTGAAAGCTGAATCAGGCTTTTGAAAGCTAAAGGAAATGTTGCCTTGTCGTCTTTGCAGATGTCATTCAGCCTTGCTCAGAGACTAATGTGATGACACCATCTTAGGTAATATATGCTACAGCGGTCATACGAGAACATGAATTGCTATTTACTCTAAAACAGCCAATATATTTTAAATAAAACTTAATTAAAATCTCTAATTAAGAAAACCTAAAACAGGGGTGGGAAACTTTTTTCTGCCAAGGGCCATTTGGATATTTGTAACATAATTAGAGAGCCATACAAAATTAACTTCTTAAAAATTACGTTGCTATGAAAAAAGCTCCTAGATTTATTGAATTCAGAGTCCTGCCTGTAGTTGCCATAGCAGGGCCAGACCAAATGATACCGCTTGCAGACCAGACGTTCCACACCCCGACTGATAATATCTAAAAATAACTTTTTACATACTTGCAACATGTAAAAGCTGTCCCTTAGGTCATTATGAAATAAGCATTCAACATACCAGTTTCTGGAAGAAGTCTGTTGCTGTCACCTTGGAGAACTGTGGCACTATAATTTCCACCTCTTGCTCAGTTTTAGCTAGAAAATAAGATTAAAAGGGAAAGTATAGATATCTCTGTAGTTAACAGTTATCCTTGATGCTGAGATAGGTAGCTCAGTTGGTTAGAGCATCATCTCAATATGCCAAGGTTGCAGGTTTAATCCTGTCAGGGTACATAAACAACCAATGAAACTGACTGGCATGGTTCAGTAGTTGAACAGTGAACTATGAACCAGGAGGTCAGCCAACATTACTACAGCCAAGCCCCAGGATTCTAGCCTGAGCTAGAATCTAATTCTAAGGAGCTAGCCCCTGAAAATGGGGGTGGAACTCCAGAGCTGTGAACAGAGATTTAGGAAGTAGGATTGAAGAGGGTTTGGCCAAAGGGGGTTCCTTTGATTGGGCCAACCTCCATCCCTTCCCCTAACTCCTGGGAAGATCCTAGTCATTCTCATTTTAAAGTCACCTCTGAGGAGGTCCCTCCACCCCTGGCCTCCAGGACAAGTGTCCAGTTCACGTCCATATTTTTGAAAATAGGAGAGTGCTCAACACTTTGGAGATCCTTAGAAAATGCTCATGGTGCACAATCTCATTTATATATGGAATCTAAACTCACCCTGGCCAGTTTTTCTCAGTGGTTAGAGCACTGGCCCAGGGGCCAAAAGGTTTCGGGTTCGATCCTGGGCCTTGGTTGGGGCGAGTGCAGGAGGCAACCAAGTGTCTCTCTCACATCGATATTACTCTTTCTCTCTCCCCTTCCCTTTCCACTGTCTAAAAATCAATGGAAAAAATATTCTCGGGTGAGGATTTTTTTTTAAATTATAATAAAAAAAAACACCCAACAATAATAAAATAGTCTAACTTATTGGCAGGGGTAGGAATAGGGAAAATGAGGAGATGTTGGTCAAAGGTACAAAGTCTCAGTTATACAAGATGAGTAAGCTCTAGAGATGTAACATCTAGCATGGTGACTGTAGTCAACAATACCATAATGTATACTTGAAATTTGCTAAGAGGGTAGATCTTAAGTGTTTTTCACACACACACTAACACACTCAATGAACGAGGTTGTTTTTTTAATATTGTTATTGATTTTATTTTTTAATATACTTTTTAAATTTATTTCAGAGGGAGAGAGAGAGAAAAAAACATCAATAATGAGAGAGAATGACTGATCAGCTGCCTCCTGCACGCTCCCTACTGAGGATCAAGCCCACAACTTGGGAATGTGCCCTTGACTGGAATCGAACCTGGGGCCCTTCAGTTCACAGGCTGATGCTCTATCCACTGAGCCAAACTGAGCTAGGGCTTGATGAGCTAGGTTTGAAGAACTCTTCCTGTATCCCCTGGTTTCACTATATCAATGGAAGTTTTAGGTGCCATTTCATAATAAAAATAACTTGTATTTGAAGAAAAATACATGTTGATGCTAATAAAAGATGGAGTAAACAGGGGGAGGAGCGAGCCTAGGAGAGAGAATAAGGATGCACTGGCTTTCAAACCAGGGAGCCGAGCTGTAAAAGGCAGATATCAAAGTTACACAAGACAGAATGTGGTGGGTGTGGAGTGTAGCAAAAATGTCAACACGAAAGGGAGTCTCCTGAGTGGAGTGATAACCGGAAGCCCAAGGAAGTTGTGCGACTTTAAGGAAAGGAATCTAGAGGAAAAGTCAGCAAAGGGGGTGGAGAGGGAAATGGGAATGGACAAGGTGACACCACAAGGAGCATCAAGGGGTAGGAGGGAAGTCAGAAGTCACTAAAGGGTTGTCAAGGACAAGCCCATAAAGAAACCCCTGGATTCGGGCACAAGGAGATGAGTAAGAGCAGCATTTTGCTCCGCCCAGTGCATTAGGGGGGTTTGCCCAGCCCCTGCAGAATGAGTTAATAAAAGCAGTGTGCCCCCAGTGCCACTGCCTCTCACCCAGAGCACACCGGAACCTGGCACAGGCACCCAGATCACTTACAAATAATGTCGGGAGCATCGATCAGGTCCAGCAGGTCGTCGTCCTCCCGGTGCTGCGTGTATTTGAGCTGGGATCGCTGGTGAGCCGCGGACAGCACCTCCTGCAGCAGCTCGATGTTGCGCAGCTTCTTGCACAGGCTCACCTCCCGCACGGACTCCTCGTGATGGGCGATGGCTTTGCGCAGATGGGACTTGCCTGCCAACAGCAGAGCAACACCATGTGACATGTGTCCTAAACTGCAGCACGACTACCTCAGGGAAAGCCAAAGTGACCAAGTGTCAGCCTAGAAAGGGGGGCATTCTCTTTCCTGAAGAATCTGCCCAGATGGCTTAAGTCTCTCTAAGGCACATGTGCGCCGAAACCGGTTTGGCTCAGTGGATAGAGCGTTGGCCTGCGGACTGAAAGGTCCCGGGTTCGATTCCGGTCGGGGGCATGTACCTCGGTTGCGGGCATATCCTCAGTAGGAGGTGTGCAGGAGGCGGCTGACCGATGTCTCTCGCTCATCAATGTTTCTAACTCTCTAACCCTCTCCCTTCCTCTCTGTAAAAAATTAATAAAATATATTTAAAAAAATAAATAATAAAGTGCATGTGCAATGTGCTCGTTTATGTACATAACAAGCCATTCACCGTGTATTTACTGCACGTCCTAGGCAGAGTGAGATAAAGCAATGCATTCATGGAGCTGACACGGCTGAAGACAGGTAATTAACAAAGCAGGATGTAATGGAATGTGTGGCAATCAGGTTATGGAGAAATGTGAAACTGGGTAGGCAGATGTGGCAAGAGGAGGCTGGGAATGGAAAGTTGCTCTTCTACGCTGGGTGATCAGGTAAGACCTTTCTGAAGATAACTTCTGAATAAAGCCCTGAAGGAAATAAGGAAGCAGCCATGATGGTATCTAACAGAAGAGCATTCCTGAAAGAAGAAAAGCAAGTACAAAGGCCCTGAGGCAGGACCATGCCTATGGGGTCAAGGTCAAGGCATTTGAGGGTGAGACAGAGAAGGGCAGGAAATGAGGGCACAGAGGAGCGGGAGCTGGACCGAGTCCTGAGGACTTAAGCTCCTACTGTGGGTAAGCAGAGGACTGATGTGCTTTGCCCATGTGAATGGACTATGAAGGAGCAAGGAGGCTTCTGCAAACAGCTGGCAAGCTGTGTAACCCCTCTGGGCTATTCCCTCAACTGAGAAATGGAGAGCATGCCGGGTCTGCCCCATAGGACTGTGTGAGGTTTAGCAAGTATACGTCTGTTTAGTGAACTATACAAGTGTGGCTTCAATCCGGGTGGTAGGGTGAGAAGCGGCTGGCTTTCTAATGGGATTTGCCAATCAGTTGTGGGGAGACAGAGCACATAGTGAGTCCAGGTTTCTGGCCTGCACACCTAGAAGGAGGCAGTTGCCATCACTGAGATGGGGAAACTCCATGGCGAGGTGGATAGGTGGGGGGAGGGGTGTAGTGAGATTCGGCAGAGATCAAGCCAGGACAACTCATTACCGGTTCTCAGGTATGACCCGAGAAAATGAACTACTGTGTCCGTCCTTCCACCTGAAGGGTGACGAAAGAATGTCAAAGCTCTCCACTGGGGAGGCCTGGCCTCGCAGAACCCTCGAGAACATAGCTCTGGAAGCCTGCAAAGATGAGAGGACTACGCCTTGTGGTTTCTGAATCCCGAATGGCCGCAATGACTCTGGACCTCTGCTCTCCAGGCCTTGCCCCGGGGACAGAGCTGGGCTGTTGTGAGCAGGACCAGCTGGGCAACAAATGGGGACAAGGAGGGAGGGAGCAGGAGAGCCAGTACACACCCAGCTGTCGGCGCTGGTTAGCGTTCTTCAGCGTGGCCAAGGGCGTCAGCCCCTCTGGCATGTGGTCATAGAGCTGGGACAGGCACTTCTCCTGGTGGTCTTCGTCTGTGCCCGGCTTCACTGGAACAAGAGCCACAGGATGAGCCCCTTCTCGTGAACACGGCTGAGGGCTCTGGAGACGGTGCCACAGACCCACTTAGAGGTTTCCCTTCCAACCACCTCTTCAGCTTCCTTTCTTCTCCCGTTTTACAAAGTCTCCCTTCTGCCCTTGGATAAACTCCACAAGTCTTTGCATATCTAGGGCTCATAATTTAGTTTTGAGGTCCCCCCAACCCACCTACTTTGAGGAACCTCCTATCAGCCCCGCCTGAAACCTCTGCACCGTCCCTGGTACATGTCGCCCTCCACCTCACCAAACCACTCCCCACTACGCTGACTACTTCTGGCCTCCGTCTCAGAGCTCAGGCAGCAGCTCTTGCTATCCTTTCCTTCCTTGATCAGCTGAAAAAGTCCTCCTAAGAGCTCTAAGTCCAGCTCAAATGAAAAACTGCCCATGACTATAAGTAGAAGTCCAGCCGAGACTGGTTTGGCTCAGTGGATAGAGCGTCGGCCTGCGGACTCAAGGGTCCCAGGTTCAATTCCAGTCAAGGGCATGTACGTTGGTTGCGGGCACATCCCCAGTAGGCGGCATGCAGAAGGCGGCTGATCGATGTCTCTCTCTCATTGATGTTTCTGGCTCTCTATCCCTTTCCCTTCCTCTCTGTAATAAATCAATAAAATAGATTTTTTTCAAAAGAGAGAAGGCAGCCAACTACTGCCTCACTGATGGTCTCTGCTGCAACTACTGAAGCACTGTATTTGCGGTGGTTTACATGACTCACCTGCCTCGCAGACTACATAATAATACTAACAGGAAGGAGCAGCTAACACATTTAGGGAGCCCACTCTTTAGCTTTACACACGGGCACTGTTTTCACAACAGCCCTGTGAGATAGGTCCCTTTCATATCCTCATTTTAAAGATGAGAAAACGGAGGCACAGAGCAGCTAAGTAACTTGCCCAAGATCACACAGCTAATAAATGGCAGAGCTAAGATATGAACCCAGGGAGTCTGGCTCCAGAGGTTATTCTCTTCTTTATGCTGGAGGCTGCCTTGATTAGTACTAATTACAACAAAGTTCCCACCTGACCTGAGATCAGAGCCAAAAGGAGGGTGAGGAGTGATGCACTCGCCTCCAGCTGAAAACTGAAGGGGTGCCAAAATCTCAACAAGTATGTAACTGTTTAATACAAGTTTCTAAGTATCAAAATCAATGCAAAAAATCCAGGTAAACAAACGAAAAATCAAAATTTCATTTTGCTTTAGGCTCAGCATAGAACTGTTACCAATCCCCTTATTTATTTATACTTTTTTTTTGAGAGATAAGAAGGTAGAGAGAAAGAGAGAGAGAGAGAGAGAGACAGAGAGAGAGACCAGTTGCCTCCTGTATGCACCTGATCAGCAATCAAACCTGCAACCCGGTATAAGCCCTAACTGGGAATTGAACCCACGACTCTACGGTGCATAGGACACTGCAATCAACTGAGCCACACCAGCCAGGGCTCCCATCTTTATTTAAAATTTTAATCACCTCTGCCTCATGTGGCTCAGTTGGAGCACTGTCCAGTACCCTAAAAGTTTGTAGGTTCAACTCCTGGTCAGGGCACATACTAAGTTGCAGGGTCTTTTCCCCGTCAGGATGCGTATGGGAGGCAACCAATCAATGTTTCTTTCTCTCTCTCGCCCTCTCTCTCCTTTCCTCTCTCTCTCTCTAAAATCCATTTTAATAAATTTATCATCATGGAATTTTTTGCATTAATTTTTATTCATTTTAAAATGTCACATTAAAATTTTATCTTGATTATTGAGTTTTGGGGCATCCCCTTAGATTTTGTATCTCAGACAAATGCCTCTTAGTCTGTGCCCTGGTCCTCAGCCTGCTTTAGATCTCCATAACATCATCTACTCCATCCCAGACAGAATTAACACTTCCCCCTTTCCTCCCACAGCGGAAACATATTAATGCCTAATAGCATCCTGGCCTTTATTGACAGCTATTTGGGCCAACATGTACTTTCCATCCTCAGCCCCTAAGCTGTGAGCTTCTCCAGGGCACACAGACAGCCCCTATTCGTCTCATAATCTGGAAGCGGGAAAAACACAACCCTGACCGAAGCCCAGAGCCCCCAAACCCCAAGCCTTACACTCATGGTCGATGAGGAGAGTGGCCACGAAATAGTGAGCCAGGGCTCCGTAGTGGTGGGCCTTCACACAGGCCACGCTGGCCCAGGAGTAGGGGATGTTCTCCTTCACCGGCGCCTGGCTCATGGCCGCGTGCAGCTGCTCATAGACCTCTCCCACCTGCAACAGAAGGGGATGTTGGGAAGGGGGAGCCTGGCACAGGAGCCCCCTTGTACACTGGATGAAGAAAAAGAGCCCTTTCTTCCATGCAGCAGCCCCTGCCAGAGACCGCTCCAGAATCTGGGAGTGACTCCAAGGATGCTTCATGCTGTCAGTGTCAGAGTTAACAGGCTGATCAGGCAACTGTCATTATGCTGGTTTTTAGGCCAAGCTGCAGATGGAATCAGTGATCCATATCTGAAACACCAGCACTTGCCAAGAAGATGCAAGCCGGCACTGTGGCCAGGATGGCGCACTGCCCAGTCAGAGGCAGCTGCCATGGGAAGCCCACTGCTTCCAATGAGCCCGCACCCACAAATCCTGTCCACTCCGAAAGCCTCGAGAAGCAGGAAAGCTTACCTTGGCAGCCTCCTGAGCCACCTTCACCAGCATGAAGAACTCGTTCTGGATCCCGGGAAGGCAGATCTTCTCAAACGTGATTTCCTGGGCCTGTGCGAGCATCATTTTGACCAGCACGCTGAGCATGGCGGGGCTCATGTCGTAACTCGGTGTGTGAGTAAACGTCTCTTTCAGGTAGTTTAAAACCCCTACAGATGGAATTTGTTTTTTGCACATTAGTTGGGGATCATGTTTATTTCACCATGCTACTCAAATACAGAGAATGATAGAAGTAAAAATACAAAAGTGGCTCCCTGAAGCATCTTAAAAAAATCTGATTTTCAATCACCGTAAGATCCAGCAATTTCAATCCTAGGGAAACACACCAAAGAACCGAAAGCAGGGGTTTAAACGGGCAGCTGTGCAACAGCATTCATGGCAGCATTACTTGCAATGGCCAAAAGGCAGAAACTACTTAAATGTCCACTGATGGATTAATGGATAAACCAAATGTGCTATAAACATGCAGTGGAGTATTTTTCAGCCTTGGAAAGGAGGAAACTCCTGACACATGCTGCATTATGCTAAGTGAAACAATCACAAGAACACATGCTGCATGATCCCACCGAGATGAATTGTATGGAATAGATTGGAATTCATACAGCCAAACGTAGAATGGTGTTTGCCAGGGATTGGGAGGGAGAGGGAATGGAGAGTTACTGTTAAATAGGAACAGAGTTTCAATCGGGATGATAGAAAATCCCTGGAGATAGAGAGTTGTACAACCATGTGAACGTAATCAATGCTAATGAACTGTACTCTAAAAAATTGTTAAAATGGTGATTTTATTACGTATCTTTTACCACCGTTTACAAAATGATAGGGGAGCATCTGAGCTCTTGCTTCCTGGCAATGTCATCAGTTTGGCTCAAATAAACTCATAAAAATTCTCTCTCTCTCTCTCTCAAAAAAAGAGACAATGCTCTCTTCCAAACATTTACATCTGTACTAAGAAAGGAAACCAGCCTGGCTCCCGTCCATTCCTGCGTCTCCTGGGATGACTGTGAGAAAGTCCAAACCTGACCAGGCATCAGAGAAAGGCAAAGCAGAAGGCGGGAATGACCAAGGGCTCTCAGGGGGACGCTGAACACTGGGTCATTCAGAAATTCAGGGCTTTTGCCCGGGAAGCAGGAAGGATCAGGGCAGCCCATTCCGATGGAAATTCTCAAGCTGTAGCCCTCAGCTTAGGTTTTTTTAATGCTTTAGAAAATTAACTGTCACAGTCATCAACCTGGAGCTAAAAGAAAACCTCTACCACGAATCCCATCTGACTGGTTCCTCTGGTTTTACCACAAAGCACAGGCGGCTCTACAGAAAGATGGCAACTGCGGCAGGCTGTCTGCTCCCCTCCGGGTTCCAGCGTGTGCCCGACACAGACCCTGCTAGAGGGGACCCTTGGACACCACTGGGGGCCCACTCACTGCGCCAGGCCTCTCACCCTGGTGCTCCATAGGTTGGTAGTAAGTGACACTTGGCCAAGGGCCAAGGAGAGCAACCTTAGGTTGGCGGACTTCACAGAGTCAGCAAAATATAGAGTAACAGGCGCCAATGAGGCACACATGATTTTTTAAAAAGCCGGTTTTCACTACTCTGTTCTTCAGTACAGTGTTCACAGGAACACTCCATTCACTGCCACCCTTAGGGCCACTCATTTGGAAAGGATTGATGGTTAACCATAGGATTCACTGTGCACATGGGCCATAACCCAGACCCAGACGGAGCCAACAGGGTGTAAAACATTAAGGAATTCCCTTGGTGAGAAATTACAGCAGTGGTGGAAACTGGCCTGGACCTTTCAGGCCCGTGAGACCTGGGAAGGACACACAGACCCACTGCAGTTGGGGTACCACGCAGCCTTCTCGGGGACACACCTGCGGCCTTCTGCAGCGCATCCATCGCACCCTCCAGCCCAGCTTGCGTCTGCCGATTACATCGGGTCCCGATCTGTGTGTAGAGGGCTCCAATGTTAAAGAGAATGCTGGCTTTCTCCAGTAACAAGTTCTGCTGGCTGACCGGAACCCCGGTAAGGGAGTCATACCTATTTAAAAGAAATGTGTTGTGAGAATAGAGATTACTTGGCGAGTTGACACCATTTGGGGGTAAAAAATGGACAACACTTACTTCTTGAATAAATTAAAAAATGCATATGCAATGAGGCCTTCATTTCCAAACAAGACAAAAAGATGGGTCTGATCATACTGCAGACACACAAGAGCACACAAAAACAAGGTTTCACAACAAGATGCCCTTCAGCAAGTGAATGGATGAATAAGCTGTGGTACATCCATACAGTGGAATATTATTCAGCACTAAAAAGAAGAAAGTTATCCAGCCACGAAAAGACATGCAGGAACTTTAAATGTGTATTGCTAAGTGAAAGAAGCCAATCAGAAAGGGTTACATACTGTCTGACTCCAACCGTATGACATTCTAGAAAAGGCAAAACAATGGAGACAGAGAAAGAATCAGTGGTTGCCAGAGTTTCAGAGGGGCGTTGGGGGAGAGATGAATAGGTGGAGCACAAACACCCATTTTTAGGGCAGTAAAAGGACTCTGCATACTGTGATAGTAGATACCTGTCGTTACATACTTATCCAAATCCATATAGAATGTACAATCCCAAGAGTGAACCCTAATGTCAATATGGACTCTGGGTGATACTGTGCCAACTTTAGTAAGTCAACATACTGCTTTGGCGATTGATGTTGGGGGAGGGTGTGTTGTGTAGGGGCAGAAGGTATAAAAGAAATCTCTGTACCTTCCCTTCAATTTTGCTGTGAACCCAAAACTGTTCTCGAATACATATTTTAAGAAGATAAGGCTTCTCCTAAATGAAATACAGCAATCACATGCCCCTTATAATTCTTGCTGAAGTCTAAAAGATTTAGGATTTGTTTTAAAGTTCACACACCAACCAGCAGATAAGACTTGGAGCTTCTCCTTAACTCAAGCCTGAGGCAAAGTCACCTTTAGCACCTTCACCCGAGCAGGCAACTAACAGCATCTTTGCGGTCACCGGCCCTTCCTTTCCCAGTGCGGGCGTCCCCTGGGCCTGCTGTGGACAATTTACTCTGAATTTCACCCTCACTGTAGGCACTCAGTTTCCTCTCACCCCCACTCAGAACAGGCACAGCAGCTGTAAAGTATTTCAGCAACACTAATCTTAAGTATTCAGCTTTGTTTGTGATTTGATCTATTTTTGTTTGCACTTTTGTCATTGGGACAAAACCTGCTTCCCAGCCCCCACCACATCAGGGACAAGAATCTTGCTTCTTGTTAGTTCCACCTCAGTTTGCTCAGGATAAATGAGCACAAAAAAATGCCTCTTCTCCTCAGTTCACTTGTTCTGAGAAGCAAGAGACAAAGTGTGTTACAGCCTTCTCCTCTCGGGTCCCCTTCACAAAGAACCACGTTTATCTGCATGTGCTGTATAAAGGGGACAATCAGAGAGAGGGGCCCAAGTGCACAGGAGCCTCTGTGGTGCCCAGGCTCCAAGCAGTGAGCAGACCCACCACCAGCCCTAGGCTCAGGCCCAGACCCAGGCCCAGGCACCTACCATGTAAACAAGATCCCCATCTGTCGGGTGGGCGGGAAGAATCGGCTCTCAACAAAGCCCAACTGGAGGAAGTAACTCATCAGCAGCTCCACACCAGCCTCATCCCGGCTGGGCGTCCTACAAGCCTGAAAGGAAAGGAAGCGGCACCGCGGGGTGAGGAGGTGAACGCACAGGCTGGAAGGTGCTCACACACACACACACACACACACACACACACACACACGCCGTTTCTGTGCAGACTGGCCCTGTTACTGGTGTCATGAACTCTAGGAGGGGTGGAAGGGCTGGGTGAACTCAGGAGGGCCAGAATCGAGCCCCAGCCATGCCAGTGGGCAGGACTCTTCCCTTCTGTGGCCTTATGTGACAAGAACAGATGATTCCAACAGCCCCTCCCGATCACCTCCAGCCATCTGCGATTCTGTAAGATTTCAAATGCAATAGGGAGAATATTCTGAAGACTCAACCAGCTCCAGCAGACACCCTCCCCTCCCTGCTGCACACAGAAACGTACTTGTCTCAGATCCATAAGATCTGCTATTTCATCTTCATATAGGTAGCTATCTTCATGGTAGTGTTCCAGAATAAAATCCTGTAAGATAAAATGGAGACAAGGTCTGATTCAAGACCATAAAGAGGTAAAAAAGTAATGTCTCTAATGTGCTCACTTGAAAATTACATGTAGCCCTAGCTGGTTTGGCTCAGTGGACAGAGTGTTGCCTGTGGAGTGAAGGGTCCTGGGTTTGATGCTGATCAAGTGCACATGCCTGGGTTTCAGGCTCAATCCCCTGTGGGGGCCGTGTAGGAGGCAACCAATCAATGATTCTTTCTCATCACTGATGTTTCTATCTCTCTCTCCCTTCCTCTCTGAAATCAATAAAAATATATTAAAAAAAATAAAGTCTTTAAAAAAATAAAATAAAAAGACATGTAGAATTCAAAGAAACTTATAAGAGATTGTACACTACCATGATTTTCTGAGTGATAGGGTTTATTTTCTTAATTGTGTTTATGTGTATTAAAATTTTGTGGTTTCAATAAAAAGGAAAGCTGAAATTATTTCTAAAAATGTCTTTGCAACACAGGTAAGTGACCTGTACATTAAGTGATTCTGGTCAACGTCACAGGTATTCAGGGGCTTAGACCTGCATCCTCTGGGCTCCCTCAGTACCTGGACACAAGGTGCTCCTGGAAAAGGAAACTTGTGTCTGGGGACGCCACCCTCAAGGCCTGCGATGTGAACCCATGTGACAGCAGTTCTGGCACGTCCACAGCTGCTGAGAGACTTCTTACTGGGCCCACTGGCCAGGGCTTGAGCTCCCTCAGTCATAGGGCACTGCTGATGAGCATGGGCCTATGCCAGGCGTGTTCACAGTGCCTGGGCTGTATCAGTGGACAAAACAAAGCTCCTGCCCGATGGAGCTCATATTCTCTCAGGAGCACAGACAATCAGTAACAGGCACAACAAATATGTAAATTACATGGTATATTAGAAGACTGCAAGTATTACAGGGGAAAAACAGGAGCAGTATCAGCGGGTGGAGAACACATTCTTTCATAGATCCTCTGTGAGCACTGGCTCTCCTGGACTGCAAGAAAGTTGAGGAGAGATTGTGCGATTATGTTTCCCAAGTGTCTATGAGGATTCTCTTTACACACCTTCTACAATAATAATGTAATTCAGCAGATAGCTATAAAACTTTGGTGAAGGACATTAGTTATGTCATTCTTTCATTTAATTCATAAAATCATTTTTTAACAATTTTTTAATTGATTTTAGAGAGGAAGGGAGAGGGAGAGAGAGATAGAAACATCAATGATGAGAGAGAATCATTGATTGGCTACCTCCTGCATGGCCCACACTGAGGATTGAGTCTGCAACCCAGGTATGTGCCCTGACCAGGAATGGAACTGTGACCTCCTGGTTCATAGATCATAGACCACTGAGCCACGCTGGTTGGACTAATTCATAAAATCATTTAAATAAGGCAGATGTGGTTTCTAACCCCATAAACTTGCCGTTTGTTGACAGCAACAATTAGAAATATACTCAGAGATGAAAATGTGCAAGACTGTAAGGTGCATTTTTGTCCAAATTAGATATGATTCTATGATTCTAATGAATTTCAATTAAAACCCAAAAAGTACTATTTTTTGCAAAACTTGACAAAGTATGAAAGTAAAAGCGTGGAAGAAAAGCTAAGAACGTTTTGAAAAGCATAGTAATAATGGAGGCTTACGCTGTTTACAAAATGTTGAAACACACGGGGGTTAAATAGTGAGGAATGGACAATGAAACCAGATAAGAGTCTGAAACAGACTGAAGCAAATTCAAGAATCAGGTACATAACAAAAGCAAGAATTCCAGGAATTGGGGAAGGCCGAAGCATCCCACAGATTCAAGGAGGAAGGAGGTAGCACACACTAATGGTGTGACTGCTATGAGTTTAAGGTAAGAGCTATTACGGTGGTATGGATGGTGTGGGACCTCCCGGCCATTAGAACCCCAGAGCTAAAGGGCCAAGGATCTTCGGAAACCCAGAGAGGTGGCTACCTGAGGTGGGTTCTGAAGAGCCACCATGACCTTCCCTACGGGGATGCCAAAGGAAGCCAGCTGAGCCCTGGCTAGCGAGGGTCAGTGATTAGAGCGTGGGCCAACGCACCGAAGGTTCAACTCCCAGTCAAGGACATATACCTGGGTTGCAGATTCAATCCCCAGGCTCAGGGTGTGTTCAAGAGGGAATCAATTGTGTCTCTCTCACATCTATGTTTCTCTCACACTCCCCACCCCCATCTCCACTCTCTTCCATCTTCTCTAAAAGTCAATGGAAAAATATCCTCGGGTGAGGATTAACAACAACAACAATAAAAACAACAAAGGAAGCCAGTTCAGAGAGCTGGGACTAAATGCCCAACTTCTCTCTCTTCCCATCTTCCCATCTCCTGCTGGTGCCGATCCCGCCTGGCCACACCCAGTAAGAAACCACAGAGCAGGAGCTGGTCCCTGTCTCCCGGGCACAGAGCAGGATGGAAGAGGGTGCGGTGGTGGGGGTGGAGGGAAGGAGGAAAGCAGACATCTCCCAGCACCACAGATGGATTCTTTCTACATAGTACATACAGGGGAAACTGACTGCCTGTTCGGTGACAATAAAAAGTTAAAGCCTTACACCACACATTTTACACCAAAACAAATTCCAGATTGATGAAAGATTTGATGTTAAAAAATTTTAAAGCAGTAAGAGAAACAATAGCAAAATATTTATGACATCTTGGCATAGATAGAGAATGCCTTTCTAGAGAGATGCCAGCAAGGCAGATTGTAAATAGAAGAAGTGATAACTTTAATGACATAAAATCTGTATGAAGAAAAATAGTGTTTTTTTAAACTGGTTGTTGCTTATATAACAAAAGTGAAAGAATGTAATGAGAAATATTAGCAATATATAACACCCAGAGTTACTACCCTACACATGTTAAAAACAAACAAACAAACAGTTTTATGTAATAAGAGCAACACTATGGAAAGCAAAGGACAGTAACAGTCAGTTTGAAAGAGAGATATGTAAGGGCCACATAAACATACACAAAAATGTATTCAACTCTATTTCTGATCAAAGAAGTGCAAACTATAATAAGGTATCATTTTTGCCTTGAGTTCATAAAAATCAAAAAGACAGTTTTTTTTAATCAAAATGATGAATGATACCGAGGGTAGCCAAAGGTGCAGGAAGTTACCCACTGTAAGGAATGTAGGGAGGACCATTTCTGGGGGGGAATTACATAACATAATATGTATCTTTGACCTACCAGATTCAATCCAGAAATTTATCCAAAGGGGATATTCAGCGAGGTGTGCAAAGAAGCTAACGGAGAACTGCTAGTGGAAGCTGCCTAAAGAAGGAAATTAATAGCTACCTTGTTTAGCACAAGGAGAGACCACACTAAGCCCTCCTGGAAGGGAGGAGTCACACGCCCTCCCCAGTCAGGGGGAGAGCACAGGTGCCCAAAGATTACATGCTGAGCAAGTTATTGGGGAGAGGTAGTGGGCTTTGAGGGATCTCTCCATGTCTTGGTATTTTCTGAATGTTCTGGAATAGTGTTTTTAATTAGAAAAATAAGTAAAGCTCTCTATTTAAAAGCAAAAGCCACAACTTGAATTGTCAGGGAAGGGAATGTGGTTTGATGGTGCTTCATAAAAAAATTATTTTTTTATATATTTTTATTGATTTCAGAGAGGGAGAGATAAAAACATTAATGATGAGAGAGAATCATTGACTGGCTGTCTTCTGCATGCCCCCTAATAGGGTTCTGCCCAAAATCCAGGCATGTGCCCTGACCGGGAATGGAACAAAGACCTTCTGGTTCATAGGTTAATGCTCAACCATAGGTCAAGTAGGCCAAACTGGCCAGACCTGATGGTGCTTTTTAATGAGACCGTTTTAAAGGCCATTTATTTAAAATAATACTAAATCACATCATGAGGCTTTACTAACCTTTAAACATCACACAGATACATATGACAGATTTGAAGACCATCTGAACTGCCCTCATGAAATCAGGCAAACTATTGCTAAACCTGTCTGTTACTCTGAAGCACAAATGTGGAGGGAGAAAATAGAATGTCACCAAACATTCTAATTTCTGTCTGACTGACATTTGTAGAGTTCCTTTTCGGCTAAAATGACATGGTTGAGAGCCTCAGCTGAATAGTAGTTGGCCATGCCCACAGCACGTGATTTTTTCCACTGGCTTTAATGTGGAATTCAGCATGTGACATGTTTGAATCCTTACAGATGCCCATAAAATTTCCAAGTTTCTCCAAGACTCTCCCTTTAAGATGCCTACACTCTTGCAGCTCTAACACCAAATAACAAATTAAATCTTAAGAAAATCATCCTACAAAAGCAACTGAAGACATTTCCACAGACAGATGGTCTAAGTGTTAGCCTGGGACAGTGTCACATCTAAAAGTTCAAGTAGCCTGTGCAAGGCTGGCATAAAACTGTGTTTCCTAGATTGTTTTCTACCCAGATCATCCAATCTCTGGTGATACCAGGCCCTGCAAGATCACCAATGTCCTTCTCAAACTCCAAATGAACCCCAAACTCACAGATTAAACAAGCCTGCAGCAAAAAGGCTGTCGGTGAAAGGGCTTATGTCAACTGAGTCACAGTCTCTGCTCCAGAAGCGAAGTCAAGTGCAGAAGCTTTCAAAGCATTAACTGACTGCTTTTAAAAGGACAAATGCTATAGTGCTCTAAATACCATATAATCTTTTCTTTTCTAAACTAAAATTAGTCCAGAATGAGTCACTAGGGTTACTATGAAAAGAAACTTAATTCTTTGAAGCACTTTTTCATGATGCTGGGATTAATTCCCATACACCAGGCCTGTGCTGGAAAGCTCAGGGACGGGCACTGCCTTCCACCCCATCTCATTTTCTCCTCCTAATGGGAAGTCTGAGGTGATCTGTTAAAACTCAGACTGATGGAGCTGGGAGGGGAGAAACAGGAGGGCATTCCAGGTTTCAGGAGGCTCTCCTGGCCCCAACCTGCAGGCAAGGCATTTCCTGCTGCCTGCAATCAGAGCATTTTTCTCACTTCCCACCTGAACCCACAGGCAGGGCCTGTGACACACCAGCATCCAGCTTGGTGACAGGTACCGGTGGGCCTACAGGTGTGGTCTGCCTGCCAGAGACACACAGTCAAAAGGAAGTCACATACTGTTCAATTGTAAGGGGTAAATTGTATGATATATAATTTTATCTCAATAAAGAAATTATTGTTTAAAATGGAAAGAAAGGAAAAGGGAAGAAAAGGAGGGTAGCGGAGGGGGATATTGGGGGAAGGGTGGGGAGTAGAGACCAGAATCCCAGAAATTGGATGGGGGAAAAACAACCACCATAACTCTAGTTATTCACGTATTTAAGGATAGTGAAAACCAGCATCTTTGATTTGCTTTGAAGTGCATCAAAAAATAAGTTGAGCCTGGTCAGGGTGCCTCAGTGGTTGAGCATCAACCTATGAACCAGGAGGTCAAGGTTCAATTCTGATCAGGGCATATAAGCAGGTTGCAGGATTGGTCCCCAGTGTGGGGCATGTAGGAGGTGGCCAATCAGTGATTCTTTCTCATCATTGATGTTTCTATTTCTCTTTCTCTCTCACTTCCTCTCCAAAATCAATAAAAAATGTATTTATAAAAATAAAATGAGTTGGTATACAGAGACAAGGATGCAAAATGGATAAATCTGTGAGAAAGTAACTATAGTAAAATGTTCATGGTAGAATCTAGGTAGTGAATATATAGGAATCCACTGTAAAATTTTTTCATCTTTCCTATAAATTTGGAAATTTTCCAATTAAACTGTTTAGGAAAAATATTTAGCTATTTTTCCAAAAATATGGCCTATATCAGTTACAAAATTTAAGAAAAACAATACTAAAATAGGATACATTTTTTTAAATTCCAAAGCATGTCCACCACAGACCCTTTAAAAGTCAATCCATCAATCTTATCATTGAAAGTATTACATATGTCCCCCAATTTCTCTATTGATACCCTCCAGCACGCCCACCCCTTGCCCCAGATCTTCACACCCTATTGTCTGTGTCCATGGGTTATGCATATACGCACCACTCTGACTTGGCCTCAGCGTGACTACAGAACACCAGAAGACTGCATTAGGTTCTCTGTGCGGCCTGCCGAGGGGGCTCAGGCGCACCCTGCAGAAACCAATGGATGCTTGGCCCATTGAGCCTAAATTTTACGTCTCTAATCAGAGTACTTCCTCCATTTCCCACCGGAACCCAGCAGACGGGGCCTGTGACACACCAGCAGCCAGCTCAGGGACACAGGTGTTTAAGAAAAGTGATTCCAGCTCCCATTGCTTTGAGATTTACCTTGAGAATGACTGAAAAGTCAACATCCTTGGTTTCCTTCAGGCCAAGCGGAATCAGCGGGATTGTAAACGTCTCCCTACAAGAAGCACAGCACCTTGGTTTGTGAACATTCCTATGATGAACACTCGGTACCCACAGCCTCCTCCAGCAGCCCAGCTCAGGTCCCCACCCCCACCTCACATCAACCCCAAACACCAGTTCATTTTCTATAAAGACGACTCTGGACACATCCCTGTCCTGGTCCCAGCCTAACATACAAGGGCCTACCACCATCTCAGTTTATCCCTCCAATCTCAACCCTTCCTTCAGTAACTGTGCTGAGAACCTACTATGTGCCGGGGCATATGCCTGGGTCCCACCTCTCCTGCAGCCCTCATCCCTGGGCTTTCAGTTGCCCCCTCCTGGCATAGACCTCTGTAAGTGGTTTATGAACAAGGCCTTGAGGGGAGTTGCCCCATCTGACAACTAAGTGCTCCTCGCTCCCAGCCCAGGGTCAGGCCCTGGCCAGCTGCTTCCTCTCCACCTCCTCTCCCGAAACTGACAGTTGGTTACCCCACAGGTTACCCTGGGAGCGCACCTGAGCCTAGTTCTTAGGGGCAGGGCCAACAGGAAGTGAACCTGGCTCAGGCTGTGTTCTGCAAACAGGGATTTAGCTCCCTGACCTGTAACAGGAGACCTCCTGGGGCCGCTCAGCCCGGCCAGGGGAGAAGGCCAGGAATGCTAAGCAGGGAGAATGGACAATGCAGCTGTAAGCTGAAACTGCCTCTGTGCTGGAAGGAAAACAAGGGGCTGTGCTCAAAGCAGATGAGCCCCAACAGGGTGGGGTGTATGGTTTCCCCAAAGCCTGCAGGGAAAGCTGGACCCTGCTGGAAGGAGATGGGGATGGCCATGCCCCTCCTCTCTGTCCCCAGCATCCTCCTGTTCTCACCCCACATAGGGCAGGAGGCAAGTTCTGCTCTTTCCATGCCAGTCCAGGAGCAGCCGGTCTCCTAAGACCCCCTGGCCAGGGCACCCCAGCCCCACTCTTGGGCTAACCTCTGACCTCCCTGTGTTTCTCATCTGCACAATGAGACTGTTTCTTCCTTGCCTACCTCACAGAAGTGTTTAAAGATCAACTAAGAAAGAGGCGATCTGCTTTGAAAACAGGAAGAGGGCGGATTCAAATGCAAGGGGCATTATGAATGTGCACATCTCTCCCCTCTGCCCAATGGCCCAGGAGACAACTGGCCACTTTAGAGCCACAGTGAAGCCTTAATTGCATGTCTCTGTGGGGGGTCTTCACAACAGACATCCCTGAGCTTCAGTAGAACAAGTGGGAATAGGAAGCATCCACTATTTATCACACAAGGTTGGTCCTGCCTCACCTCCTCGAGGAACTTTGACCTTTTGGGCAAAACCCTGGAATTTAATACCAGAGTGCAGGCTGGGAGAAACACCGCACTGGTGCTGATTAGGTGACCAAAACCACACTGTGAGCCCAGAGCTGAGTGAGCCAGGGCCACGGACAACACAAAGGGGAGAACAGAGGTTTCACAGGTCTCACGGGCTAGTGCTCTCCCTCTGGCTCTGAAAAACACACCTGTGGCGCGCAGAGGACTGGAGACGATCAGGAAAAGCACATTCCAAAGATGACTCAAGGTTTTCAAATGTCATCCTTCCATTAATCCAGGAATCGACTTTCTGACGGATTTCCCCTAGGGCTCCCTTACTTTTTAAGAAGTTTCACTTCCTCACACAGAAGAGTAGGCAAACTCTTCTCTGGCGCTTCTCAAAGTTATTTCTCCATAAAGATGGACAGTTCCCGCCTTGGGGTGAGAGACTCCCTGAGCTTTCTGAAAGCCACACCTTAATACCTCGTGTCATACAAACACTCCTCATGAGACGCTTCTGAATTAGAACATCAGTTCCTTAAATATTTGACGAAGTACACTTCTGAAGTCTCAGTTGCTTCTCCTGAGGGAACTCCCACGAGTCCCCTCATCTTTGACATAAAAGGCAGTTTAGACGTTTTTGCCTTCTATCAACAAGGTGACCCAGGCCCTGTGCATGGCGGTGAGGCCTGAGCATCAAGGGAAGAAGAGTAAGCAACTTGGGCCTCCCTGGCAGGTCGGCTCCAAAGCTAACCACAAAAGCACTTCCGGGGCATTTTCATGGCTGAGCCACCCAGTTCATGTGGGAGAGGCCATCTCCTTGCCTGGACCCAGCCACGCAGTTCTCCCATAAAACCACGTTCCAAAGGGGCCCAGGACAAATCAATGCCCTTCTGTCCAATTCTCCAGATGTTCCCAACAAACTCCAGAGGTTCATCCCTGGCATCCTGCTCAACCCCAAACCTAATCATTCACTTGCTTCCCGGAGTGGGGATTCCTCACCCCCCGGGACTATCCGTGCCATTCGTGGTGTGGCACGTTCAGAGGCTCAGAAAGTACCTGGAAGAAGCGTCACCCACACTTACTCTGTGCTCTGGTAGACGCCCACTGAGATGTTGAGCCCCTCCAGCTCTTCCTTGAGCATCTGCAGGTCTGAGTTCACAAAGCTCAGTTCCAAGCGCACCTGCTCACGTACCTTGTGGTTTGTGGCTGCCCTGTTAAAAAAGAGGGGGAGAGAAGCACCCTCAGCCTGATATCCCAGCTGCTTGGTGAGCTGGCACCCCAATCCTTGCAGGGAAGCTCTAAGATACCACCCCTGAGATACCACCTGCAGATGTGAGCGCCAGATGTGATCAGATAAGGTATCTCAGGGATGCCAGGCACCTGCTCCTTTTTGAGCCACACCTACCAGCAAATGGCCCTGGACACAGCCAATGACATTGAGCTGCCAGGCATACATCCTAAGACATCTCTGCAAAGAATCAGCCTTGAGAAGAGAACAGAGAACTGTTCACAGCCACTCATAAAGGACCATAAATTATACCCTCAAAAGAAAATGGATGAGAAAATAGAGGAGGTAACACTGCCCAGCTCATTCTACAAGGCTGATATTATCCCGTCCAAAACCAGAGCAAGACATCACAAGAAAGCAATATGACAGGCCAATATTCTTCATAATTAAATGTGCAAAAATCCTCAATAAAATATTACCAACTGGAACCTAGCTACACCATGACCAAGAAGAATTCACCCCAAAGCTGCAAATTTGGCTTAACATCTGAAAATCAATTAATGTAACATACTATATTAATAGAACAAAGGACCAAAACATACACGGTCACTTTAATAAATGCAAAAGAAGAGTTACAGGGGTCAACTGGTTATAGCGTTGTCGCCATACACAAGGTTGCAGGTTTTATCCCTGATCAGGGCACACATAAGAATCAACTAATGGCCCTAGCCAGTTTGGCTCAGTAGATAAGAGTGTCGACCTGCAGACTGAAGAGTCGTGGGTTCGATTCTGGTCAAGGGCACATGCCTAGATTGCAGGCTCAATCCCCGGTTGGGGTGTGCCAGAGGCAGCCGATCGATGGTTCTCTCTCATCACTGATGTTTCTCTCTCTCCTTCTCCCTTCCTCTCTGAAACCAATAAAAATTAAACAAAAACAAAACAAAAGAATCAACCAATGAATGCATAAATAAGTGGAACAACAAATCGATGTCTCTCTCTCGATTTCTCTCTCTAAAAATCAATCAATAAATTAAAAACATTCTTTAAAAAGTACAGGCATGATATTGCTGAATCAGTTCCAACCACCACTATAAAGGGAGTCATGATTTTATTTGTTTTGGAGTCATGATCTTTTTGATGGTGGAGGGTCTTGCCTTTAATTTGTAAAAATGCAACATCTGTGAAGTGCAATTAAATGAAGAGTAATACAACAAGGTATGCCTGTAATTGATTAACAGGTATGCCCAGCTGGTTTGGCTCTGTGATAAAAATTTTAAACAAACTAGGAATAAAAGAGAACTTACAAAACTTGATAAAGGGCAAACCCACAGCTAACATCATACTAGTAGTACTTCATGCTTTCTCCCTTATTATAATCAAGAATGAAGCAAAGATGTCCAGCTAACCAACACTGAAGTGGAAGTTCAAGCCAGTGCCAATAAGGTAAATAAAGAGATTAAAGGCACCTGGATGGGAAAGAAAGCATAAAACTGTCTTTATTCACAGATGACATAATCTTGACATGAAACAAATACTAGAATAAACTTAGCAAAGTACACAAAAATCATTTTATATCTATATACTAGCAATAAACAATATTCAAATGATATTGAGAAGACAATTTCATTTAAGTTAGCATTAAAAAGAATAAAATACTTAGGAATAAATTTTTAAAAAAGAAGCATAATACTCATACACTGAAAACTTCAAAACATTGCTGAGACATTAAATGTCATTTTTATAAATTGGAAGACTCACCATTGCCAAGATATTCATTCTCTATTGACATTTTCTATTGATATGATGAAATTGCAATAAAAAAACAGTCAGCTTTTTGGTAAATACTGACATGCTGAGCCTAAAATTATATGGAAATGCAAAGGACCTAGAATAATCAAATAATTCTGAAAAAGAACAAAGTTGGAGGACTTATGCTATCTGATTTTAACACTTATTATAAATCCACATAATCAAGACAATGTAATATTGGCATAATGAACTGAATAGAATCCAGAAATAAATCCTGATATTTGTGGTCAATTGACTTTGACAAAGGTGACAAGACAATTCCGGGGGGAAAAGACAATCTTTCTGACAATTGGTCCTGAAGCAATTGACATCCCTGGATATGTCAATGTCCTCAAGACTATCCCCAGGATCAGTCGCTCATCAGAGGACTCACAGAGCTCAGAATACAGCTGTACTCATGGCTCTGACTGGTTTTATTTTTTTATTATAATTGTTTTACTTTATTTTGTCTATTCCTTATTTTTATTTTTTTAATGATTCATTTTAAAATATTTATTGTTGAAAGTATTACATTATGTCCCCTTTTCCCTCTCATTGACCTCTTCCAGCCTTCCCCTGCCCCCTACCCTCACCACCTCATTGTCTGTGTACATGGGTTATGCATATATGCATACAAGGTCATTGGTTGATTACCTCCCACTGACCCACCTTCCCTCTGAGATTCTGCCATCTGTTCCATGCTTCCATGTCTCTGGACCCACTCCACTCATCAAGTTCATTTTGTTACTTAGATTCCACATATGAGGGAGATCATGTGACACTTGCCTTTCTCTGACTGGCTTATTTCACTCAGCATGATACTCTCCAGGTCCCTTGGGCTGTCTCAAAGGGTAAGAGATTCTTCTTTACTTCTGCATAGTATTCCATGATATAAATGTACGGCAGCTTTCTTATCCACTCATCTACTGATGGGCACTTGGGTTGTTTCTAGATCTTAGCTATTGTAAATTGTGCTGCTATGAACAAAAGGGTGCATACATTCTTTCTTTTTCCCCCAATATATTTTTTAAATTGATTTCAGAGATGAAGGGAGAAGGAGAGAGAAACATCAATGATCAAAGAGAATCACTGATCGGCTGCCTCCTGCATGACCCTCACTCGGGATCGAGCTCACGATTTAGGTATGTGTCCTCATCAGGAATTGAACGGTGACCTCCTAGTTCATAGGTCTATACTCAACCACTGAGCCAAACCGACTGGGCTACATTCTTTCTGATTGGTGTTTTGGGTTTCTTAGGATATATACCTAGAAGTGGGATGATTGGTCAAATGGCAGTTTCATATTTAATTTTTTTTTTTTAGGAAACGCCATACTGTTTTCCATAATGGCTGCACCAGTCTGCATTCCTACCATTCATAGCTGGTTTATTACAGCAAAGGACACACAGCAAAATCAGCAAAAGGTGCATGCATAAAGTGAGGTCTGGAGGAAACCAGGCACAGGTGGCTGAGACCCCTTCCCAGGGAGTCACACAGAATGGCTTAACTTGTCTAGCAGGGAATTATGACAATACATGGGATATATTATCTACCAAGAAGCTCATAAGAGACAGTGTCCAGGGGCTAGTCAGGTAGGCACCTCTGCCCAGCATGTTCATTCCAGACTTCCAGAAACAAAGCAGGTATTCAGCATAAATCACATTATTTGTACAAACAGTTTAGGTACAATGAACCCCTCTTATCTAAGAATAGTGGAAACTCCCCTGCAATATGTTTTTCCAGACACCAGGCAAAAGGCAACTTTGCAAGCAGGCCTTTCTAAGGATAGCCATGTCTGGCCTGCTAAGATAACTCTTCTGCATAATCGAAGTCTCTTTATTTACTTATTTTTATTTTTAAATCTTTACTGTTAATCTAAGTCTTTTATCATACACAAATATTAAGTCAAAATGGATCAGAGACCTCAATTCAAGAGTTCGAGTTCTAAAAATCCCAGAAGAAAACACACGAGACGCCTGGCTGGTTTGGCTCAGTGAATAGAGCATTGGCCTGTGGATTGAAGGGTCCTGGGTTTGATTCCGGTCAAGGACACATGCCCAGTGGGGGAAGAAGAGGCATGTAGGAGGCTGCCGATCAATGATTCTCTCTCATCATTGGTGTTTCTATCTCTCTTTCCTTCTTCATTCCTCTGTGAAATCAATAAAAATATTAAAAAAAAACAAACACACACACATAGGAGAAAATCTTCATGACCTTGGGTTGGGCAAATTATTCTTAACTTCAAACCAAAGCATAATCCATAAAAAAGAAATTGATAAATTAGACTTTGTTGAATTTATAAATTTCTGTGATTCAGAAGACAACATAAAAAGAAACAAAAAAATAAAGAAAAAAAAGATAAGCCACAGACTAGAAGAAAATATTTGCAAATTATGTATCTGATAAAGTATTTGCATCCAGAATGTATAGAGTTCTGTTCATTAAATAAAAAGACAATTCAATTTTTTATGGACGAAAGATATGAATAGACATTTTATTAAAGAAGATGTATAAGTAGCTAGTAAGCACAAAATAATACTAAATATAATCTATATATATAAAAGCCAAATGGATGACTGAACAGGCTGCATGGGGCCACCAGGCCAGCAGAGGTGTCAGTGAAGGGTGACCAAATGACAGAGCAACAGGCTGCATGGGGTGA
>PVJN01019669.1:0-37020 GCA_004026805.1 Lasiurus borealis
CCCCTGGGGACTTTTAAGCCCAACACAAGTAGCAGCCATCTGCAGATCCATAGCTTGTGCTAGGTGGTATCAGGCAGGGCACAAGTGGTTGCTGACCTTGTACCTTCTGGAAGGCCCCAGAGCCAGTACACTAAACATACAGCTTCAGACAATGCCAGTTACAACCCTACCACCTTCACAAGTGACACACACAAGGGGCGTACTCAGTGAACACCAAGGCCCCACTTAAACAAGTCTTGCTTTATTGGGTTAGCTCCTGCATAACAGCTCCTCTATTGTAGTCACTGCCAGTCTTTGCAGTCAGTTGGCCTGAGGATCAATCCCTCAATCAAGGCTTAACTATAGCAGGACAGTGTATACAGTATGCACAGAGGTGTACCTGGAGCTTCCAGCTCGGGTGACTGGGGAGATTGTGCAACTGGGCTCTACAGGACACCTACTATACAAAGCCACTTTACCAATTCCATGAGACATAGCAGCTCTACCTAATACAGTGGTACCTCGAGATATGAGTGCCTTAACATACGAGCCATCAAGCGAGCGATTTTTGCTTTAAATTCAAGCGACATTTGAGATAGGAGTAATCGCACGGATCGGCCGGCTGCACACGACCCACCAGTTTACCGCGACTCGAGTGTCTCATAGTTTTCCACGCTTCAAAGTTACGGAACGAATTAAACTCATATCTCAAGGTACCACTGTACATAGAGGCAAATAAAGGAAAATAGCCAAAATGTGGAGGCAAAGAAATAGGTCCCATATGAAAGACTAGGTGATATCTCCAGAGAAAGAACAAAATGAAATGGAGGCAAACAAACTAACAAAAAATAATGGTTGTAAGGATGCTCAAAAAACTCAGTGGGAACTTAAACAGCATGAAAAAGGACTTAGAAGCTATAAAATAGGACCAGTTACTAATGAAGGATATACTAACTGAAATGAAAAATAATTTACAGGGAATCAATAATAGAGTAGAGGAAGCCAAGAATCAAATTAGTGACTTGGAATAGTATAAGGAAGCAAAAAACAGCCAATCAGAACAGCAAAAAGAAAAAAAAAGAATTAAAAACAAAAAGAAGAATGTAAGGAGCCTCTGGGACAATTTTGCATCATGGGGAGAAGAGAGGGAGCAAGAAATTGAAAACCTATTTGAAAAAGTAATGACAGAAAACTTCACTTACAGAGTGTCCCAAATAAGATGAGCCCAAAGAGGTCCACACCAAGACACATTATAATTAAAATGCCAAAGGTTAAAGACAAAGAGAATCTTAAAAGCAGCAAGAGAAAAGGATTTAGTTACCTACAAGAGAGAACCCATACCACTGTAAGTTGATCTCTCTACAGAAACTTTGCAGGCCGGAAGGAAGTGGCAAGAAATATTCAAAGTGATAAAAAGGAAGTTCCTACAAGATTACTCAGCAAAACTATTACTTAGAATTGAAAGACATAAAGAGCTTCACAGAGGAGAGAAAGCTAAAGGTTGGAGTTATCACCATCAAACCAGTATTGTATGAAATAAAGTGTTTCCTTTAAGAAAAGAAAAAATATAAAAAATGTGAACAATAAAATGGCAATAAATACATACTTATCAACAATTGAATCTAAATAACAAAATCAATGAACAAGTGCAAGAGAAACAAAGTCATAGTTTCAGGGAACACTTTCATGGTTGCCAGATGGGGGGAGAGATAGAGGGATGGGTGAAAAAGATGAAGAGATTAAGAAGTACAAATTGGTTGTTACAGAATAGTTATGGGAATGTAAAGTACAGCATAGGAAATATAGTCAATAAAATTCCAGTAACTATGTCTGATGTCAGATGGGTATGAGATTTATTGGCATAATTACTTAGGACAGTGGCTGGCAAACTTTGGCTTGCAAACCACATGTGGCTCTTTGGCCCCTTGAGTTTTTAGCAAAGGCCAGCTTAGGAGTATGCTAATTAAGTTAATAACCATGTACCTACCTATATAGTTTAATTTAAAAAAATTGGGCTCTCAAAAGAAATTTCAATCATTGTACTGTTGATATTTCACTCTGTTGACTAATGAGTTTGCCGACTACTGATTTAAGAAGCTGTATAATGTCTAATCAGGGAGGGTGTGCACCTGAAACTAATATAATATTGTATGTCAGCTGTAATACTATCTAATAAAAGAGTAGAATGCAAATAGGCCATCACTCCAACACACAAGATGGCTGCCCAAATGTGGTCAAAGATGGCTGCCCCCATGTGGACACAAGATGGCTGTACAAGATGGCCGTCAGGGGAGGGCAGTTGAGAGGGATCAGGCCAGCAGGGGAGGGCAGATGTGGGCAATCAGGCCAGCAGGGGAAAGCAGTTAGGGGCAAACAAGCTGGCAGGGGAGCAGTTAGGCATCAATCAGGCTGACAGGGGAGTGGTTAAGGGGTGATCAGGCTGGCAGGAAGAAGGAATTAGGGGAAATCAGGAAGGTAGGCAGGCCAGCAGTTGGGAGCCAGTAATCCTGTATTGTGAGAGGGATGTCCGACTCTCTATTTAGGCTAAATCCCAATAGGATGTCTGACTGCCTGCCACGAATTTCATGCACTGGGCCTCAAGTTGAATAATAAAAGTGACTAAATGGCAAAAAAAAAACCCAACCAAAAGGCAAATTGGTAGCAAATATTTATAATACAGGATGGGGAAAAGTATGTTTATAGTGTTGCTTATGCAAAACAATTTATTCTTTCATTATTGTATTATTTTTTTAATTCTCACCTTAGGATATTTTTTCCATTGATTTTTAGAGAAAGTGGAAGGGATGGAAGGGAGAGAGGAGAGAGAGAGAGAGAGAGAGAGAGAGAGAGAGAGGCATTGACGTGAGAGAGATACATTGGTTGGTTGACTTCTGCATGTGCCCAGGTGGGGCTGGGGAATGAACCTGCAACCCAGGTACATACCCTTAAGTGAGAATAAAACCTGTGACCCTTTGGTGTGTGGTTTGACGCTCTAACCACTGAACACACTGACAGGGCAAAGACAATTACATTTTAAAATCGGCATACACATAGAAATCTAACTTTAAAATGGGCACACACATAGAAATCCACTTTTCAAATGGGAGCATACATAGAAATCTAACTTTAAAATGGACACACACATATATATTATAAATCTACGTCTAGGATAATAGATAGGAAATTCACAGAGAGATATAGGTGGGCAGTCAGGAATAGGATGATGAAGATTGCAGATTTGCATAAAATTCAGTGCTCTAGTTCTGCTGTGCCTTGTAACTGGAAGTCTCCAAGCCACAGTTTCCCCCAATTTTTGAACAGAAAATTATCATAGTTTCTAAACCCAATTTTTTTTTGCATTCTTAATTTTTTAATTAATGTATTACATGTATACATATCTTCCCATTGCTCCCCCTCCCAGGCATACCATAACGCCCCAGGGTCTTGTGTTCATTGGTTATGCTTATATGTATGCACTAAAGTCCTTTGTTTGATCTCTTCTTTACCACACCTCTCCCTAACCTTCCTGATGTAATTTGATAGTCTGATGCTTTACTGCATTGGTATCTATCTTTTTGTTCATCAATTTATAATGTTCTTTATTATCCACAAATGAGTGATATCATGTGGTGTTTCTCTTTCATTGACTGGCTTATTTCACTTAGCATAATGCTCTCCAGTTCCATCCAGGTTGCTGCAAACAGTAAGAATTCCTTATTTTTCATGACAGCATAGTATTCCATTTTGTAGATGTACCATAGTTTTCTGATCCACTCATCTGCTGATGGGCACCTAGGCTGTTTTCAAATTGTAGCTATTGTAAATTGTGCTGCTATGAACATAGCGGTGCATAAATCCTTTCTGACTGGTGTTTCTAGTTTCATAGGATATATTCCTAGGAGTGGGATTGTTGAGTCAAATGGGAGTTCCATTTTTAGTTTTTTGAAAAAACTCCATACTGTTCTCCACAGTGGCCGCACCAGTCTGCATTTCCACCAGCAGTGCACGAGGGTTCCTTTTGTCTCCACATCCTTACCAACACTTGTCATTTGTTGATTTGTTGATGATTGCCATTTTGACAGGTGTGAGATGGTATCGCATTGTCGTTTTGATTTGCATCTCTCAGATAATTAGTGACTTAGAGCATGTTTTCATGTGTCTCTTGGCCTTCCTTCTGTTGTCTTTTGAAAAGGTTCTATTTAAGTCCGTTGCCCATTATTTTATTGGGTCCTTTATCTTCCTTTTATTAAGTTGTATAAGTTGGCTGTAGATGTTGGCGATTAAACCTTTATCAGTGATAACATTTGCAAATATGTTCTCCCATACAGTGATCTTTCTTGTTTTGTTGGTGGTTTCTTTGCTGTGCAAAGCTTTTTATTTTGATGTAGTCCCATTTGTGTGTGTTTTTTTTTTAGCTTCCAATGCCCTTGGAGCAATATCAGTGAAGAAGTTCTTTTGGCATATGTCTGACATTGTGCTGCCTGTGGATTCCTCTAGTATTTTTATGGTTTTCCATCTAATGTTTAAATTCTGTATCCATTTGGAGTTTATTTTTATATATGTTGTAAGTTGGTGGTCTAGTTTCATTATTTTGCATGTATCTGTCCAATATTCCCAACACCATTTGTTGAAGAGGCTGTCTTGACACCATTGTATGTTCATGCCTCCTTTATCAAATACTAATTGAGCATAGTGGTTTGGGTGGATATCTGAATTCTCTATTCTATTCCATTGATCTTTATGTCTAATCTTGTGCCAGTACCAGGCTGTTTTGAGAATAGTTGCTTTGTAATATAGCTTGAAATCTGGTATTGAGATCCCAGCTACTTTATTCTTCTTTCTCAGAATTGCTGTAGCTATTCATGGTCTTTTTTTTTGTTCCAGATGAATATATGAAGAATTTTTTTCAATATGTCATTGGTATTTTAATGTGTAGTGCATTGAATCTGTAGATTGCTTTGGGTAGTATGGACCCTTTAATGATGTTGATTCTCCCAATCCATGAGCAATGGTATGCTCTTCCATCTGTTAACATCTTACTCTATCTCTTTTTTCAGTGTCCTGTAGTTTTTTGCATATAGGTCTTTTACCTCTTTAGTTAGGTTTACTCCTAGGTATCTTAATTTTTTTGGTGCGATGGTTAATGGGATTGCTTTTTTAGTCTCTCTTTCTGTAATTTCACTATTAGTGTATAGAAATGCCACAGACTTCTTAGCATTAATTTTGTATCCTGCTACATTGCCGTATTCATTAATTAAATCAATTAGTTTTGGAATGGAGTCCTTCGGGTTTTTTATGTACAATATCATTGCATCTGCAAATAAGGACAGTTTTACTTCTTCTTTTCCAATTTGGATGCCTTTTATTTCTTCTTCTTGTCTAATTGCAATGGCTAATACTTCCAGTACTATGTAGAACAGGAGAGGTGAGAGTGGGCATCCCTGTCTTGTTCCTGTTCTTAGGGGAAATGGTTTTAGTTTTTGCCCGTTGAATATGATGTTAGCTGTGGGTTTATTGTATACGGCTTTTATGATGTTGAGGTATGCTCCTTCTATTCCCACTTTGCTGAGAGTTTTTATCAAGAAAGGGTGTTGGATTTTGTCAAATGCTTTTTCAACATCAATTGATATGACTATGTGATTTTTATCTCTCAATTTGTTTATGTGATGTATCCCATTTATTGATTTGCGGATATTGTACCATCCTTGCATTCCTGGGATGAATCCTGCTTGGTCATGGTGTATGATATTTCTGATGTACTGCTGGATCCGATTTGCTAGAATTTTGTTGAGGATTTTGGCATCTATGGTCATGAGAGATATTGGCCTATAATTCTCTTTCATTGTGTTGGGTTTATCTGGTTTTGGTAACAGAGTGATGCTGGCTTCATAGAAGGTGTTTAGAAGTGTTCCTTCTTCTTGAATGTTTTTGAACAGTCTGAGGAGGATAGCTTTTAATTCTTCCTTGAATGTTTGGTAAACCTCTCCTGTGTAGCCATCTGTTCCTGGGCTTTTGTTTGCTGGAAGCTTTTTGATTACTGCTTCAATTTCTTCCATAGTTGTTGGCCTATTAAAATGTTTATATTCTACCTGATTGAGTTTAGGAAGATTATATTTTCTATTAATATGTCCATTTCCTCCAGGTTTTCCATTTCATTTTGTTGGAATAGAGTTGTTTATAGTATTTTTAAACAATCCTTTGTATTTCAGAGGGTCTGTTGTTATTTCTCCTCTTTCATTTCTGATTTTGTTAATTTGGGTCTTTCCTCTTTGCCTCTTGGTGAGCCTGGCTAGAGGTCCATCAATCTTGTTTATCCTTTCAAAGAACCAGCTCTTGGTTTTGTTGATGTTTTGAATTGTTTCTTTGGTCTCTATGTTGTTCATCTGCTCTTATCTTTACTATTTCCTTCCTTCTGCTTACACTGGACTTTTCTTGTTGCTCTCTTTCTTGCTCTTTGAATTGTATGGTTATGTAATTTATTACCATTGTTTCTTGTCTTTTTTTTTTTTTTTTTTTTGCAGTAGGCTTGAAGAGCTATGAACTTCCCTCTCAAGACTGCTTTCACTGTGTCCCATAAATTTTGTATGGTTGTATTTTTTTGTTGTTGTTGCCATGATGTTTTTTATTTCTTCCATGATCTCTCTGGTGACCTAGTCTTTGTTTAATAGCGTGCTATTTGGTCTCTATGTGTTTGATTTCTTTGTATTGTTTTTATTGTAGTTGATTTCCAGTTTTATGCCACTGTGATCTGAGAAAATGCTTGATATGATTGCTATCTTCTTGAATTTGAAGAGACTTTGCCTATGAGCAAATATATGCTCTATTTTTGAAAATGACCCCTGTGCACTGGAGAAGAATGTATATTCTGTGGCTTTGGGATGAAATGTTCTGAAGATGTCAGTTAATTCCAATCTGGTCTGGTGAGTCATTTAGGATTGATGTTTCTTTCCTGATTTTTTTTGTTTAGAGGATTTGTCCAGTGGTGACAGTGGGGTATTAAATTCTCCTACTATGATTGTCTTCCTGTCAATCTTTCCCTTGGTATCCTCCAGGAGTTTTTTTTTTATGTATTTGGGTGCGTGTATATCTACCAGAGTTATTTTTTCTTGTTGGATTGCTCCCTTTAGTATTATGAAGTGGCCTTCCTTATCTCTTTTTATGTCCTTTACTTTCAGATCTATTTTGTCAGATATAAGTATTCAACCCCAGCTTTTTTTTTCATTTCCTTTTGCCAGAAAAACCGTCTTCTATCCCTTCACCCTCAGTCTGTGTGCATTTCTTTTTGTGAGGTGGGTTTCTTGTAGACAGCAGATACAGTGGTACCTCGAGATACGCGTGCCCTAACATATGTGATTTTTTGAGATATGTGCCTTTGAACCAGCAATTTTTTGCTTTGAAATATGAGCAACATTTGAGATATGAGTAATCGCGCGGATCGGCAGGCTGCACAGGACCCACCAGTTTACCGCAACTCCAGCATCTCATAGTTTCCCATGCCTCAGTCAGTGTGCTTGTTTACTTTGTTGTCGAAGTATCTTTTGTGCATTTACATACTTTATCACATTTCTTTTTATAACCATGGGTCTGAAGAAAGCGAGTGGAAAGGTCAGTGCTCAGAAGAGGATGATGTCTATTGAATTAAAGCGTGAAATCATAGAAAAATATGAGCAAGGTGTGCGAGTGGCTGACTTGCCGAGGCAATACGGGCGGAGTACTTCAACGATATGCACTGTGCTTAAACAGAAGGTGTCAATAAAGTTTATAACGCCAGCTAAGGGTTTTACAATAATTTCTAAGCTCTGTAGCTCTCTCCATGAAAAGATGGAGAATCTACTGATGGTGTGGGTGATGGAGAAGCAGCTTAAAGGAGATACATTAACACGGCATCATATGTGAGAAGGCGGAAGTGATTTACGGTGATTTGCTGGAGCAGATCCTGCACAGTTCCATGGACGAACCATCAAAAGACTCATTTAAAGCCAGTAGAGGCTGGTTTGATAACTTCAGGGAAAGGTCCGGCATTCACTCCATTGTCAGGCATGGTGAGGCAGCAAGTTCAGATGTGAAGGCAGCTGAAGATTACCTCAAAACTTTTTCTGAACTGATAGAAGCCAAAGGATATATCCCCCAGCAAGTCTGTGACAAGACAGGGCTTTTCTGGAAGAAGATGCCGAATAGGACTTATATAACAGCAGAGGAGAAGGCGATGCCAGGCCACAAACCCATGAAGGATAGGCTAACTCCTGAACTGTGCGCCAATGCAAGTGGCGACTGCAAGATCAAGCCTCTGCTTGTATACCATTCAGAAAACCCCAGAGTCTTTAAGTCACATAAGATTTTAAAAGATAAACTGCAAGTTATGTGGAGGGCAAACCCGAAGGCATGGGTCACCAGGCAGTTCTTTGTGGAGTGGGTAAACCTGGTTTTTGGCCCTTCTGTTAAGAAATATCTACAGGAAAACAACCTAACCATGCAAACCCTCCTCGTCCTCAACAATGCTCCTGCTCACCCACCGAACCTCGAAGATGAACTCCTCGAAGAGTTCAAGTTTTTAAAGGTTGTCTACCTACCTCCCAACACCACTCCTATCCTGCAGCCCATGGATCAGGAGGTGATTTCTAATTTTAAAAAGCTGTACATCACGCACCTGTTCTGGTGCTGCTTTGAGGTGACAGAGAACACAAACCTCACCCTTCGAGAGTTCTGGAAGAACCACTTTAACATCGTGATATGCCTCAGAATTATTGATCGGGCCTGGCTGGGTGTTACAACGAGGACTTTGACCTCTGCATGGAAGAAGCTGTGGCCTGAGGCCGTAGCCGAAAGGAACTTTGAAGGATTTGAACCCGAGGTGCCAATGGAAGAGGAGATAGTGTCTCTGGGAAAATCCATGGGCCTGGAGGTGGATGAGAGAGACGTGAATGAGCTTGTCGAGGAGCACTCTCTGGAACTCACCATGGGGGAGTTACAAGAGTTGCAGTCTCAGCAACATTCGGAGGTTCTCCAAGAAATTGGTTTCGAGGAGGAGCCAGAGGTGGAGGAGATCTCTACAAGTGAGATAAAGGAGATCTTAGGAATGTGGGAGAGAGTGTCACACTTCGTGGAAAAGTTGCTACTGGTCGTGCATTGGAGCTGTTCAATGAAACTTGCCTCACCCATTTCAGAAACATTCTGAAAGGGAGGAAGAGGCAAACCTCGTTGGACACGTTTTTTTTGAAATTGGCCAAAAATGCAAAGACCAGTAGCAATTAAGTTCAGTGAAGATTAGTTAAGTTACATTCAGTTTAGGGATAAAGTGTAGCATTAAGAGTGTAACGAGTAGGTAAATACACTTTATAAAACCAGTTTATTCTTTTACATCCTCTTTTATTATGTTTTTATACAATATTTGTCATTTATAAATACATTTTTCTTATTCAAAAACACGTAACAAGAACAACTGGAGTGGCATTTTTGGGGCTGGAACAGATTAACGGCATTTCAATTGATTTCAGTGGGGAAATTTGCTTTGAGATACGAGCAACTTGATATACGAGCCTGGTTATGGAATGAATTAAACTTGTATCTTGAGGTACCACTGTATATGGGTCATGTTTTCTTATCCAATCGTTTACCCTATGTCTTTTGATTGGAGTGTTTAATCCATTTACTTTTAAAGTTATTATTGATAGGTACTTATTAGTCGCATTTTTATTCTTTATCCTCGTGTTCCTTCCTATTTCTTTTTTTTACAGCGGACCCTTTAACATTTCTTGCATTACTTTACTGGTTAGATGGTAATAAATTCCCTTAGTCCTTTTTTTGTCTGTAAAGCTCCTGATATTACCTTCAATTTTGATTGAAAGCCTTGCTGAGTACAGTATTCTTGGATTCAAACCCTTCCTTTGCATGAGTTTGTATATTTCATTGCATTCCCTTCTGGCCTGATGAGTTTCTATTGAGAAATCAGTTGCTAATCTTATGGGGTAACTTTCTGTCTTTCTCTGGCTGCTTTTAAGAATCTTACTTTGTCCTTGGTGTTTGCTAATTTAATTATAATGTGTCTTGGTGTCACTTTTTTGGGGTTCGTTTTGCTTGGGACTCTGTGAGTTTCTTGGATTTGTGTCGGTTTTTTCCTTCCTATATTAGGGAAGTTGTCAGTCATTATTTCTTCAAACAGGTTTTTTATTCCTTGCTCAGTTTCCACTCTTTGTGGGACCCCAATTATGTGGATGTGTTTTCCCAAAATTCCCTTAGGCTCTCCTCTTGCTTTTTATTTTATTTTTTTTTCTAGAAGCTGCTGTACTTGGGCATTTTTTCCTACCTTATTTTCTAGCTCACTGATGTGGTCCTCTGCTTCTTCTAGTCTACTTTTGATGCTTTCTATTGAGTTCTTTACAGAAGCGATGTTATTTTTCATTTCTTCTTGATTATTCTTCATTTCCTCTTGGCTCTTCTTCATTTTCTCTTGGTTCTTACTCATATTGTCGATTTTGACTTCCATTCTTTTCACCCACCTTATGACCATTTCTCTGAAATCTTTCTCTGCACGTTGTTTGCTTCTATTTTGTTTACTTTCTTTTCTGGTGATGCCTGCTTTTCTTTCATATGTGGGCTCTGTCTTTGTCTGCCCATGGTCTTTCTTCTCTGGGTGTCTGGTTATGAAGTTCTCTCTCCTGCATTGATTTAAAGGCACAAAATATAACATGACCAGGTACAAAACACAAGGCACTGAACAGAAATGTATTCATGATGTTAATAATCACAAATAAGGTGACCACCAGTGGAAGACAAATTAGGGGTAAATAGAGAAAGAATAAGAGAGAAAAGAGAAAAAAAGAAAAGAAAGAAGTGCTAAAATGAATGGGAGAAAGGAGAAAAAAGGAGAATGAGAGCAGTAGGAGGAGGAGGAGAGGGAGGGGTAGTGATAGGAGTAGGCTCACAGGGAGGGGGAGGGGTATGTTGAGGGGGAGGGGGAGAATGAGGAGGAGGAGGAGGGGGGAGAAAGCAAAAAAAAAAGAGAATAAGAAAGAAAATGGGAACAAATTATATATATGAGGAGAAAACTCCAGCCTCTAATTCCAACAAATGCCAGCAACAAGTACCTGGAGATTAATACAAATTACAAATAACAATATAAAGGGAGGCGAGGGAAAACAGAGGTTAAAAACAAACAAAAACAAAGCAAACAAAAAGCAAAATAAAACAAGTAGAATAAGCAAAACAATCTCACCAAAAAGTATAAAAAATTGGTATAGTCAATGTTCAAGCAAACAACAACAACAAAAGGACATAGAGAAAAACAATTTTTTGGATAGTGAAGACAGAGAAGAGCAAGGTTTGTATGGACTTGGCATAGGGGATTAGAAATTACAGATATAATTGGGGTGAAGTTTTAACCAGGTAAAAAGAAAGAATTGGGAAAATCTAAAGTTGGAAAAGTGTAAGTGAAACAAGACAACAAAATGGGAAAAGTTAGGAAGAGAGTGTTGGCATAAAGGTGGAGTTGAGATAGAGTAAAATGATGCTAAAGGAAAGCTGAAAATAGAGTGTAGAACTCTAATCCCAAAGTAAAATAGAATATAAAATGACACTTCTTTTTTTTTTTTTTTCTCAAAAAGGTAAAATAGTAGTAGTAAAATTACTGGTTGAAAATAAAAATGTAATAATTAAAAAGGTAAAATCAATTGAGGAAAAATAAAAAAAATAGTTTTTTAATTAAAAAATGAAAAAAATATAAAAAAAATTAAAAATAAAAGACTAGAATGGGCAGTAGTGGAGGTCATTCACTTCCTCTATTGTTCTGTTTGGCACGCCTGTTTCCCAGTCAAGACGGTATTGCAGTTCCCTTCATTCTACTTCTGCTCAGTGCTGAAAGCCATTCCTGGTTTTTAAGCAGGCGGTGTGTCTTAATCTCTATTCTTTTGTGATTATGCGAGAATCAATTTGTGAGTCATCTCCTGGGTGGCAGTGTTTTGGAATTGACCTCTGAGACTATAGATCAGTGGTTCTCAACCTTTGTAATGCCGTGACCCCACAATACAGTTCCTCATGTTGCGGTGACCCCAAACCAAAAAATAATTTTGGTGGCTACTTCAAAACTGTAATTTTGCTACAGTTATGATTCAGAATGTAAATACCTGATATGCATTATATATTCTCATTGCTACAAATCAAACATAATTTAAACATAATGATTAATCACAAAACAATATTTAATATGTTGAGAAATATTTATTACTAATTCCAATAAATAACATTTCATCATGGCATAGCATGGGTTTAAACATAACAATTCCAAATAAATAACATTTCACCATGGCATAGCATGGTATTAAATATAACAACATCAATATAACAGTAAACAACAGTGCAATATTTTGCAACAGTATGCTGCCAAATTCAGTGAGATGGTTGTGGTTTCTTCTTGCTTACCAATTCAGAAATTCTTGGGGCAGTGTTTGCAAGGACACATTGAAGATCATTTTCCACAACAAGTCTACTTCGGTATTTAGACTTGATTACCAGCAAGCTGGAAAACCCTGTTTCGCAAAGATATATTGTTGGAAAAGGAAGAAGAAGGTGCAGCACATTCTCAGACAGAATAGGATATAACTATAAACACTTAATCCAGAATGTTGTCAGTGGCATCATAGAGAAATCTGTACTTGCTGCATCATTGTTAATTAGGTCAATGAACTCTTCTTGCGCTGTCTCTGGAACATCTTCAACTTTCACTGTGAATGGACTTCTGGCAAGTGCAAATGGGGTGTCAGGTAGATTAGGAAAGTATGTTGAAATTTCATCTGCAAGCATGTGCAAATGTTCTTTCACAGAAGTTATCATAATTTTTTTGTCTGGTTAAATATCATGTTCTTCAAAGAAGGCAGATAATGTAGGAAACGTAAATTTTATTTTTATCCAATTTATTTTTCCAAAGCTGAAGTTTCATTTGGAATGATCTAATTTTTTCGGACAAATTGAGGCACATTGCATTTGGTCCTTGCAGTGATAAATTTAAGTCATTCAAGATGACAAAGATGTCCACCAAGAAAGCTATTTTCTGCAGTTCAGTTTTATCGCTAAAAAGTGCTTCAAATTGAGGTCTTGCTTTCTGATTAAAAAATGTCTTCAGTTTATCACAAAGCTCAAAGACACATTTTGAAACTTTTCCTCTTGACAACCATCTGACTTCAGTGTGAAGTAACAGAGCATTCTTTGGCGCATCTAGCTCGTTGCACAGTTGCCAAAACAGCCAATTGTTTAAGGCCCTCGACTTAACAAAATTGACACATGTTATGACGCTTCTCATTACTTCTTGTAAATCTTGTGGCAGTATCTTAGTCACTAATATTTGGCGATGTATCATACAGTGTGTTCTGATTGCTTTTGGTGATTCATTTTGTACCAAATGTTGAAATCCTGAGCGACATCCTAGCATAACAGGAGCACCATCTGTGCAAACACCGCAAACCTTTTCCCAGGAGATGTTATGCGCTTTTAGAAAAGAACCAACTGCGTCAAAAACATCATGTGCAATTGTTGTTTCAAGCAGTTTGCAAAAAAGAAACTCATCTTTAAAGTCGCCATCATTAACATACCTCCCCTAAACTAATAACTGTGCACAGTTTGCCACGTCTGTAGATTCATAAGCTGGATACTGAATATTGGTAGTGCTGCAGATTTAATTTCCTGGATCACCTGATCAAGAATATCGGCAGACATATCCTCTATTCTTCTGCAGACAGTGTCGTTAGATAAGGAAATTGCATTCAATTTCTGAACATATTCACTTCCAATTATCACTCAAACTATGTCTTTTGCAGCTGGCAACAGTAAATCCTCAGCAATGGTGTGAGGTTTCATAGCTCTGGAGATTCTGAGTGCCACCAAATATGAGGCTTCAACAACTGCTACATTGTGTTTGTGGTACTGGCCACCACTGTCAAATGTAGATTTCTTGAGTCCATCAGCTTTGCTTCTAAAATAGTTGATATCCTTGCCAGCAAAGCTTGGATGCTTGCTATCCAAATGACGTTTTAGTTTGTTCAGCTTCATAGATTCAGCTGAGAGAACTTCACAACAAATAACACATTGTGGTTTCTCAATTCCTGCTGTAATTATTGAGGTAAAACCATACTTCAAGAAATCCTCAGTGTATTTTCTTTTCCTAATATTCTTGTCTACACGATCCATTGTCATGAGATGGTTTGCTAAAAAAAATAAAAGATGTTCGCATCTAAAGAGTTTGTTAACGTTTCCTATTATTTACTATTCCCTGTGTTGTTTTCTATTACACACCTGTTACTATGACCAGGGGGTCGTATTCATATGGATCTGTGTTTTTCTAGATTAGTGGCAAGTTTTCTATATAGAACAGTGTGAACTACGTCATAGGATACACTGCAGTTTCTGCACAGCATGACATCTTTCAGGGCTCTTTCACACTATGAAGTGGCGGTTTCTGCGGTGGAATCCACATCTCATTTACTTCAATGGGAGACCCGTGAATTCCACAGAGGAGAGATCCCCTATACAGCAGAAATGCGGTTTTGGCGCATGTCTCTAACTCTTATTCAAGTCAATGGGAGGCCGCAGCAGATTCTGCTCAAATATAAAGCATGTTGCTTAAAATTTTCCGTGCTAGGAAAAAGCCTAGTGTGGAAAAATTAAGCAACATGCTCTATATTTGAGCGGAATCCGCCGCAGCCTCTCATTGACTTAAATTGGAGAGGAAGAAATGTGTCAGAAACTGTCATTTCTCCGCCTCTTATTGAAATTAATAGGAGGCTCTGGCAGATTGTGTGGTAACTTCAGATTCTCGGGAGCTCTCTTCCACAAAATCCGCCGCACTCACAATGAAATTAATAGGAGGCGGATTCAATGCCGGAAACTGCTGATTTCAGCAGTTTCCTCATTAGTAATATGGGAAAATAGTGGGAGATATGGGAGATAATTATACATTGGGGAACAGTGTGAACTACATCTTCTAGTGGTCTCATAGTATAAGACCGATGTAGTTTACACTGTGTAAATGTATGGTGCTTTGTGTAAGTGTAAGCTGCTTTGTGTACTGTGTAATGATTACACACAAAGCACCTTACACTTACACAGTATTGTGTGTATGGTGTGTGTACTGTTTTTACATTATTAACCTGTCTCGTAGGCTCTCTTGCCTCTCCCCCTCTTGCCTCTCCCCCTCTTACCTCTCCGCCTCCTAGGCTTCTGTCCTTTGTACTTACTGCGTCCACCCACTGATGATGTCAGCAAGTGCCGGACACACGTAATGCGCTGCTATGGACTGTGGAGCGTTCCCTCCCCCCTCTTCGCTTTCCCTGCCCCTTAGACCCCAGATGGATGATACAATCATGTCTGTGCATGCACGCAGGCATTCAGTTTGGAACGCGCATCCAGCTGAATAGCACTGCTTCAGACGGTAGCGTGACTTCTCAGCGGCTAAAGCCATCGGGAATATATATTTTCAGATGGCTTTAGGTGACCCCTGTGTTTTGGTCATTCGACCCCTGCCGGGGTCGCGACCCACAGGTTGAGAACCACTGCTATAGGTCCTCTCTAGCCCGTGCTTAGATCCTGCTACTCTGTGGTACTCAATACCAGTTTGTGGGAGTGGGTTGCCCCAGAGCTGATTCTCTGATGGTTATTCTGCGCTGTGATCCCCAGGTTCCAGAAAAACAAATTTCCCCTGAAGTCTCTTAGGATGTCCCCAATTGGGTGATCCCATGTATTGGGCTTAGCAATCAGAAGCCAGGGTCTGAAGAGGAAAGAGTGCAGTCTGTGCACTCCCGTTCCCCACTCATATTCAAGCAGCTGGGACACCTTAATAACTCCCAGGCTGTCCTTCTGCCTCAGATCAAAATGGGCTGCTTTCTAGAGCACCCTTCTGTTAATAGCTCTGAGGGCCCCCTTCCACATTCAGGGATCACACCCTGCCCAGCCTCCACGGATTTGTGTAGGTGCAGCTTTCCCCAGATCCAGTTCCCACAGTTGTGCCCCTCTCTCTGTTCTGGGGAGCAGAGACCTCACCTTATCCCAGGCGAAATCTGACATTTCCGTGTGGCATGTGGAGCTCCTCTGAATCCAATTATTTGCACCAATTGGGGAGCAGTGTTCTGGGTCCCCTGGATTTTCGGTGGGTTCTGCAGCTGTAGCTTTTCAGGGTTCTGTAAACATCCACTTTCCCCTGCAAGATGGCGCGTCTTCGAGTTTGCGCTGGTGGCTCTGGAGGAATAAACCCTGTGGCAGTAGGGCTGCCTGGTCAAGGGAGCCCCATCCAGCAGTCCCCCACCTTCTCCTGAAGGAAACGGTTCCTTAACTTGCCAACAAACACTCCCAGTGCGACCCTCAGCTGTTCTCTCTGTCTACTCAGTGACAAGGCTCTGGACACGTCCGTCTATTCCGCTGCCATTTTTTCTCAATTTTCCCCAAATGTCTAATTCAGGTAATGCTCCCTTCTTCCACCTCTGCTGACATCTCAGGGTGAATGGGGCCTCCTTACCACAGGACGAAGGTGAAAGTCCTAACTGTGCTAGTTTCTAATGTCACCAGGGAGGAGACGGGGCACTTGATTACCCTGGCCCTCCTAGCCGGTAGATGCAGAAGCTCTGACTTCTTATGATTTTGGGGGTTTTGTTTTTATGTATTGTTCAATGTTAACATCTTGGTCATTTTATTTGATAGCTTCATTTCTTTTTAAAAAAATCTTTATTGTTGAGATGATTAATGTTCAGGGTTTTACTTGTACTTGGTAGGAAGGAATGGTGTGTCTACTCAATCTTTGCTAAAGCCACAGCTATTTTTTTTAAAATAAGGTGGAAGTCAGAGGCCTCTGCATTAATATAGAAATAGTTCTAATATATATTTTTATATGAAAAAGCAAGTGGCAGGATAGGATGTGTCCTATCACTCTACTTTGGTCCATGAAGAGCTGCATTTGTATGCATTTATGGGTGGGTTTATGTGAACTGTTCCCAAGGCTGCCCCTAGAGCAGGAGTGGGGACTGGCAGCAGGATTAGAGAGGCCTTTTACCTCCTTCCTGCTTCAATACTTCAGCAGTTTGTAACTTAAAAAAAAAACTCTTTAGTTTGAGATTTACTGTGGAATGTATTTGTTTGCATTTGCATAGAACAAGATAGGGTAAGGGACTACCAAACCAGAGGAGAAGTGTAAGAGACTTTTACATCTCGAGTGGTTCAGGGTTCGGATTCTGGAGGATGCTGCATGCAAATGAAAAGAGACTAGAAATGTATTAATTTGGGAATATTGGGGGGCCAGGCGGGAGTCTTCCTCTAGTAAGAAGACTACCCTCTGCTCTGGCCTTGCTATCCCTTTTATTGAGACTTTGGGACACACCCATAACCTTTAGGCAGGAAATTTCAATAGCAAAAATATATAAGACAAACAGGTGGAGGCCGCTTCAGCTATGTCTCAATTAAACAATGAGTGGTTAGAGCAATTAAGGTTGTTGACTAGCCTTCAGGGCTTCCTATCCACATCTTTCTATTAGTGAAACAATGTACCCTTCTGGCAGGGAAGGAAGTGGCTGTTACTTTTTCCTTACTATTTCTAGGCCATTGAAACTTTTTACTACAATCTTCATATTACTTTTATATTTTATTTATTTATTACTTACATTTTAAAAACCACATAAACCCATATTGGCTATTTAAAAAAAATTATCTTCATTGTTGAAAGTATTAAAGATGTTCTGCCCCCCCCCCCCCATTTGACCCCTCCACCACACCCAATCCCTCCCCCCCAAGCCCCTCCACCCCCGAATCCCCTCCCCTAGGCCACACTGGCTTTACTTTGAATGAAGATTCAAAACATTTTAACAACGTTAATAATCTTTTTCATGTTAATGTGGAAAATGTATTTCTACGGTTCACAGGTAAGAAAGATATTTATTTACTGACCTGATGCCCCACAGAAGGATCAGCTTCCATTCTCACTCATCAATGACACAAAGATGTCTGTGCTGAAAAGTAATTGACTCAGGACATTAACCACAGGTCTTGGTCACAGCATACCCTTCTTTTATAGGACTTATGAGCTACTCCTGAATGGTGGCACCCCTTATGAAAAAGGTGTGGAAGTGGACCCTTCAGTATCCAGAAGAGGTACAGCTCTCACGGGGCACCTTCCTTCCTGGCTTAGAGTTCAAGCAAACAGGAGGCATCAGAGAAGATAGATAGCTATGTTCTAACATAAATAGGAAATTTGCATTTTAAAAATGTATTGTTCATCTGGGTCACTTCATCTGAGTGCTTCATTTCTTTTCTTTTTAAAAAATCTTTATTGTTGAGATTATCCCTCTTTTTTTCCTCCTATAGCTCCCTTCCATCTGGATCCCACCCTACCCAGGCCCTCACCACCCTATAGTCTATGTCCATAGGTAATGCATACATGTCTAATCTCTTCTCTCACCTCCCCTTCACCTCTTTTCCTCTAAGAATTGTCAGTCTGTTCTATTTCCATGCCTCTGATTCTATTCCATTCACCAGTTTATTCTGTTAATCATATTTTTTATTGATTTGATTTTTAGATTCACTTGTTGATAGATATGTATTTGTTATTACTTTGTTATTCATATTTTTTATCTTTATCTTTTTCTTCTTCTTCCTCTTCTTACAGAATACCCTTCAGCATTTCATATAATACTGGTTTGGTGGTGATGAACTTCTTTAGCTTTCTTTTGTCTGTGAAGCTCTTTATCTGCCCTTCAATTCTGAATGATAGCTCTGCTGGGTAGAGTATTCTTGGTTATAGATTATTGCTATTCATTACTTTGAATATTTCTTGCCACTCCTTTCTGGCATGTATAGTTTCTGTTGAGAAATCAGCTGACAGTTATATCGGTACTCCCTTGTAGGTAACTAACTGCTTTTCTCTTGCTGTTTTTAATATTCTCTCTTTGTCTTTTGCCCTTGGCATTTTAATTATGATGTGTCTTGGTGTGATCCTCTTTGGATTCCTCTTGTTTGAGGTTCTCTGTACTTCCTGAAATTGTAAGTATATTTCTTTCACCAGGTAGGGGAAGTTTTCTGTCATTATTTCTTCAAATAGGTTTTCAGTGTCTTGCTCTCTTTCTTTTTCTAGAACCCTCATAATTTTGGTGTTGGTAGGCTTGCAGTTGTCCCAGAGGCTCCTTACACTATTTTCATATTTTTGGATTCTTTTTTCTTTTTTGCTCTTCTGGTTGGTGTTTTTTGCTTCCTTGTATCTAATCTACTGTTGGATTCCTATATATTATTCTTTTTTTCAGTCAGTGTATGGTTAATTTCTGACTGGTTGTTTTCCATTTTTTTTATGCATTATAATATCCTTAAAAGTCTCACTAAATTCTTCAGAGGTTTCTAGAAAATTCTTGAAACCTTATAACCGGGGTTTTGAACTCTATATCCAGTAGTTTGCTTTCTTCTATTTCTTTCATTCTTGACCTGTTTCTTTGTCTCTCCATTTTGGCTGCTTCCCTATGTTTGTTTCTATGTAGTGGGTAGCTGCTAAGTCTCCTTGAGTTGATAGAGTGGCCTTGTGTGGTAGGTGTCCTCTGGGGCCCACTGGCTCAGCCTCTCCCAGTCACCTGAGGTAAATATTCTTGGTGAATCCCTTTGTGGGCTATGTACACAGTTTTGTTGTAGTTGAGCCTTGATTGTGTTGGTGTCACTAGGAGGAATTGACCTCCAGGTCAATTGGCTTTGGGAACCAGCTGTGATTACAGTGGGAGAGCTGCTGTGCAGGAAACACCCTTATGGAGAAGTACTTCAGTAGGGCTTTGGTGCTTCAATGGGGCTCACTGAGTCTGCCCCTTGAGTTTGTCGCTTATGGATGTGAAGAGTTATAATCTAGTATGGTCTCACACTGGTACATTGGCTCTTGGGTTTCCTGAGGCCACCAGCAGGAGCTACAGGGAGATCTTCAGATTTCTCCTCTTTGTATTGGGTTTGGAAATCCTCAGACAAGGCCCAGCTGTGAAGCAAGGTAGGCTGGTGCTGGAGCTGTTTTTTTGGACCTTTTATTGATAGGTTTGCAGCTCCCTGACACAGCTGCAACTTGTTTAACAGAGCTTTTGCCTGAGAAAGGACAGTCCATTCATATGCAAAAGCAGCTGTGCACAGCCTGGGTGGGATTGTAAACTGGGTGAGGCGGGGTCTTAGGGAATCACCAGGGCGGAGCAAACAGAAATGTCTGCCAGTCAGTCCTGCACCGAGGAGGTCCCAGCACAGGAACAGTGACTGCTGTGAGCACCTCCGTCTGGAATAAAGCTGCACTGAGGTCCTGCCCTGATACCAGACAATCCAGTTTCTCCCTGTATGTGACTGGGTCCCCTAGAGCCTCACGCAGCACTGGAGCTCTGAAGAAGTGGGAGCTTGTAAATTCAGTTCATGGTGCTGGCCTTTTAAGAGGAGTAGCTGGGTCTTCAGCAGCCTGTTTGTCATTCAGCCCCAATCCACACTGGTTTTTACAGTCTGTAGTGCTTATGACCCATAGGGACTTATTTCCCCAGCTCTGGGACCCTGGCTGGGGATCTGGTGTGGGGCTGAGATCCCTCACTCCTCCAGGCAGCCTCTGCAGAGGTGATCTCTCCCCTGATTAAAAAAGCAGCACATCCAGGTGCTGGACCAGCCTGTTCTGCACCTCCACACCTCCTACCAGTTTCTGTGCACTTTCTTCTTTACCTCTCTAGTTATAGCACTTCCACTTAGCCAGCTTTCCTGTAGTTCAGGTGGTAGTTGTTCTGTATTTTAACTGTAATTTTGATGGGATTGTGGGAGGCAGCAAGTACAGGTATTTACCTATACCGCCATCTTGGTTCTCTCCTGAGTGCTTCTTTCCTTGCTAGCACACCTGAGACTCTACTGTGGGAAATGAGGAACTGGGAGGAGCCTGCACTTGCTCCTTCTCATTGAACACTCGGCTAAACTCATAAACAGACTACTCTAGAGATTGTCTATCACTAGTCCAACTAGACATGTGCAGTTAGGTGTGTTGTATATGCCAGATTGCCCTCCAGCAATATCGAGCACCTCCCAACATGTTCCCTGGATAGGCACTATGCTAGACAATGGCAATAGAGGTTCAGACAGTTATGGTTCTTGCCTGGTGCAGCTCTGAGCCTGACAGCTGAAACTTCACCTTGGCTCCTTAGACCTCCCCCTGCTTTTTGCACAGCTTAGGACCCTGCTCTTGCCCCAGCAGTATCTCTTAGAAGGAGAAGGTATTTGAGATCTGGGATGCAGATGGGTTAACATGTTTTTTTTTAAAAAAATATATTTTTGTTGATTTCAGAGAGGGAGAGATAGAAACATCAATGATGAGAGAAAATCATTGATCAGCTTCTTCCTGCACATCCCTTACTGGGGATCGAGCCTATAACCCGGACATGTGTCTTGAATGGGATAGGTTTATACTCAACTTCTGAGCCACGCTGGCTAGACTAGATATGCTTTTTTGTTGGTAATTCTCACTTGAGGATACTTTTCCATTGATTTTTATGGAGAGTGGCAGAAAAGGAAAGACAGAGAGAAACATCGATGTGAGAGAACCACATCGATTGGTTGCCTTCTGCATGAGCCTTGACTAGGGCCTGGACTGGGGAGGAGGCTGCAATAAGGTATGTGCCCTTGACCGGAATTGAACCCGGGACAATTTGATCTGCAGGCCAACGCTCTTTTCACTGAGCCAAACTAGGACAACAGGCTTTTTAATTAAATTTTATTTTTTTCAAATCTTTATTGTTCAGTTTATGACAGATGATCCTCTCACCTCCATATCTCCCCTCCACCTGATTCCCCCCTTCCTTCCCCATTTCCTTACCTTCTGCCACTGTCCTCATCCATAGGTGTAAGATTTTTGTCCAAACTCTTCCTGCACCCCTCACTTCTCCTTTCCACCAAGAATTGTTAGTCCATTCCCTTTCTATGCCCCTAATTCTATTATATTCACCAGTTTATTTTGTTCATCGGATTTTTTTATTCACTTGATTTTTAGATTCACTTGTTGATAGGTATGTATTTGTTATCACTTTGTTGTTCATAATTTTTATCTTTACCTTTTTATTCTTCTTCCTTTTCTTAAAGAAAACCCCCTTCAGCATTTCATATAATCCTGGTTTGGTGGTGGCAAACTCCTTTAGTTTTTTCTTATCTGTGAAGCTCTTTATCTGACCTTCAATTCTGAATAATAGCTCTGCTGGGTAGAGCACTCTTGGTTATAGGTTCTTGCTATTCATCACTTTGAATATTTCCCGCCACTCCCTTCTGGCCTGTATAGTTTCTATTGAGAAATCAGCTGACGGTCATATGGGTACTCCCTTATAGGTAATTAACTGTTTTTCTCTTGCTGCTTTCAAGATTCTTTGTCTTTTGCCCTTCCCATTTTAATTATGATGTGTCTGGATGTGGTCCTCTTTGGATTCTTTCTGTTTGGTGTTCTGTGTGCTTTCTGGACTTGTAAGTCCATTTCTTTCACCAGGTAGGGAAAGTTTTCAGTCATTATTTCTTCAAATAGGTTTTCAGTATCTTGCTCTCTCTCTTCTTTTGGCACCTCCATAATTCTGATATTGGTATGCTTGAAGTTGTCCCAGAGGTTCCTTACACTGTCTTCACATGTTTAGACTCTTTTTTCTTTTTCTCTTTCTGATAGGGTGTTTTTTGTTCCTTATATTTCAGATCTTTGATTTGATTCTTGGGGTCCTCTAGTCTGCTGTTGGATTTCTGTATATTATTCTTTATTTTAGACAGTGCATGCTTAATTTCTGACTGGTCCTTTTCTATTATTTTTTTACATTCTCATTAAGATCTTTGAAGGTCTCACTAAAATTTTCAGAAGTCTCACTAAGTTTGTTGGCAGTTTGTAGAAGATTCTTGAGTAACCTTATAAATGTGGTTTTGAACTCCACATCTTCCATTCTTTCATTTGTGACATGTCTCTTGGTCTCCGAAATTTGGCTGCTTCCTGGTGTTGATGGAGTGGCTTTGTGTGCTAGTTGTCCTTAGGGTCCAATAGCTCCACCTCCCCAATCACCTCAGGTAGACACTCTTGGTACACCCTTTTGTGGGCTGGGTTCACAGTCTTGTTGTAGTTAAGCCTTGATTGCTAGTGGTACACTGGGAGGAATTGACCTGCAAGCCAAATGACTGTGAGGATTAGCTGTGTCTATTAATGGAAGAACTGCTGTGCTGGAAACATCGAAATGGGGCAGAACTTGCTTCAGTGGGGCTTTGTGTTCACCAAGTCTGCCTCTTGAGTGTGTCACTTATGTATGTGAGGAGTTTAAATCTGTTGTCATCTCACACTGACCTCTAGGTACACCGGTTCCTGGATCTCTAAGGAGGTGCAAGTCAGCTAGTGGCTGTGGCCACCCAGGAGGAGCTACAGGGAGCTCTGCAGATTTCTCCTCTTTGCTTGGTGTTTGGAAGTTTTGGAGTTGTCTGACCCAGTTGCAATTTGTTAGGTTAAGGTGCCAGAGAGCAGGCCATTCATATGCAAAAGTCCGAACAGCTGGGTGGGTTTGTAAATTGGGCAGGGCGGGGTCTCAGGAAGTCTGGCTAGGGTGTGGCAAACAGCAATGGCTGCCAGTCAGCCCCCTCTGCTGCGTTCTGTTCAGTGTCCTCTGTCATGCACCCCAGTGCAGTAAACAATGATTCCAATGCACAACTTTCCTTTAATGACCCAATGGCAGACAGTCCAGTTTCTCCCTGTATGAGTCTGGGTCCCCAGAACATCACTAGAAACTGGAGTTCAGAGAGTCGAGATCTTGTAACTCCCTCCTAATTGAAAAACAACAGCATATGCCAGCCGTATTCACGCGTCTCTTATACTCTGCCTTTCTGAGCCTCTGCACATCCTACCTGGTCTGAATGCACTTTTTTTTTCCCCTTCTAGTTCTAGAACTTCCACTCTGCCAGCTTTCCGTGGTTTTGGGGGATACTTGTTTTGTCTTTTAGTTGTAGTTTTGGTGTGGTTGTGAGAGACAGCATGTACAGATGTATATCTTATGCCGCCATATTGGTTCTCCCATGCTTTTTATTTTAAAAATTAAATTTAGTGGATTGACATTGGTTAGTAAATCACATACATTTCATGTGTATTTCTATGGCACAAGATCTGTACATTGCACTATGTATTCACCACTGAAAGCAAATCATCTTCCATCACTATATATTTGGCCTCCTTCACCCCCATACCTTCTCTCTGGCAACCTGCTGTTTGTGTCCACGAGTTTCAGTTTTATATAGTAAAATCATATAGCTCTTAGCTTTTTCTGCCTGACTTATTTCACTTATCATAATACAGTATTCTCAAGGTCCATCCATGTTATCACAAATGGAAGTATTTTGTGTTTTCTTATGACTGAATAGTAAGTATTCCATTGTGTATATGTATAACATCTATTTTAAAAAAAATATTTTTATTGATTTCAGAGAGGAAGGGAGAGGGAGAGATAGAAATGTCAATGATGAGAGAGAATCATTAATTGGCTGCCTCTTGCATGCCCCACACTGAGGATGGAGCCCCCAACCTGGGCATGTGCCCTGACTGGGAATCAAACTGTGACCTCCTGGTTCATAGGTTAATGCTCAACCACTGAACTATCCTGGCTGGGCTGTACCACATTTCCCCCCCCCCCTCAATATATTTTTTTATTGATTTCAGAGAGGAAGGGAGAGAGAAAGAGATAGAAACATCAATGATGAGAGAGAATCATTGATCGGATGTCTCTTGCACGCCCCCAACTGGGGATCAAGCCCACAACCTGGGCATGTGCTGTGACAGAAAATTAAATTGTGAACTCCAGGTTCATAGGTTGATGCTCAACCAATGATCCACACTGACTATGTGTGTACCACTTCTTTATCCAGTCCTTTATGCAGTATATTTGAGTTGTCTCCATTTCTTGGCCATTGGGAATATAGCAGCAATGAACTTAGGGGTGCATATATCTTTGTGAATATGTTTTGAGTTTTTCAGGTATGTATACCCAGGAGAGGTATTGCTGGGTCATATGTAGTTCTATTCTTAAGTGTTTTTTTTTTAATTTTAGTTTTTTTAATATCTTTTATATTTACTTAAAATATAAACTAGATCCAGTGGTATTCATATAATAAAGTCACCTCACTCATTTTTTTTAAAGATCTGCTCTTTTTAAAAAAATATATTTTATTAATTTTTTTACAGAGAGGAAGGAAGAGGGATAGAGAGTTAGAAACATGGATGAGAGAGAGAGACATCAATCAGCTGTCTCCTGCACGCTCCCTACTGGGGATGTGCCTGCAATCAAGATTCATGCCCCTGACTGGAATCGAACCTGGGACCTTTCAGTATGCAGGCCGATGCTCTATCCACTGAGCCAAACTGGTCTCGGCTATTAAGTTTTCGAGGAATTGCCAGACTGCTTCCCATAGTGATTCTACCAGTCTACATTCTTATCAACAGTGAATGAGAGTTCCCTTTTCTCCTCAACATCTTTAACACTTATTACTTGTCTTGTTGATAATAACTATTATAACGGGTTAAAGGTGGTATCTCATTGTATTTTTTATTTGCATTTTTCTAATTGCTAGTGAGGTTGAACATCTTTTCATATATCTGTTGGCCATTTGTATGTCTTCTTGGGAGAGATGTCTGTTCAGGTCCTCTGTCCATTTAAAAAAAATATATATATATTTTATTGATTTTTTTACAGAAAGAAAGGGGGAGGGATAGAGAGCCAGAAACATCGATGAGAGAGAGACATCCATCAGCCGCCTCCTGCACACTCCCTACTGGGGATATGCCTGCAACCAGTGTACATGCCCATGACTGATGCTCAATCCACTGAGCCAAACTGGTTTTGGCTGTCCATTTTTTAATTGAGTTGTTTGGTGTTGAGTTTTATGAGTTCTTGATATGTTTTTATTTATTTATTTATTTTTAATTAAACCATTATAATTCAGATTATTACATTTGTTTCTCTTTTTCCCCCTCCATAGCTCTCCTCCACCCAGCTCCTACCCTTCCCTCTGCTCTTACCTCCCTCACATAGACCTCCTCAATAGGTATATGATTTTTGTCCAGTCTCTCCCTGTACACCCCTTACCCCTTTCCCCCTGCAAATTATAAGTCTACTCCCTTTCTGTGCTCCTGATTCTATTATATTCACCAGTTTATTCTGTTGATCAAATTTTTAATTCACTTAGTTTTTAGATTCACTTGTTGATAGATACGTATTTGTTGGTCATAATTTTTTGTCTTTTACCTTTTCCTTCTTCCTTTTCTAAAAGAGTACTTTTCAGCATTTCATATAATACTGATTTGGAGTTGATGAACTCCTTTAGATTTTTCTTCTCTGTGAAACTCTTTATCTGCCCTTCAATTCTGAATGATAGCTTTTCTGGATAGAGTATTCTTGGTTGTAGGTTCTTGCTATTCATCACGTTGAATATTTCTTGCCACTCCTGTCTGGCCTGCATCGTTTCTGTTGAGAAATCAGTTGACAATTGTATGTGTGCTCCCTTGTAGGTAATGAACTGTTTTTCTCTTGCTGCTTTTAATATTCTCTCTTTGTCTTTTGCTCTTGGTATTTTAATTATGATGTGTCTCAGTGTAGTCCTCTTTGGATTCCTTTTATATGGGGTTCTGTGTGCTTCCTGGACTTGTAAGTCTATTTCTTTTACCAGATGTGGGAAGTTTTCAGTCAGTATTTCTTTAAATAGGTTTTCAATATCTGGCTCTCTCTCTTCCTCTGGCACCCCTACAATTCTGATGTTGGTACACTTGAAGCTGTCCCAGAGTCTCCTTACATTATCTTCACATTTTTGGATTCGTTTCTCTTCTTGCTTTTCCAGTTGAGTGTTTTCTGCTTCTTTATATTTCAAATTGTTGACTTGATTCTTGCCTTCCTCTAGTCTGCTGTTAGGACTCTGTATAATATTTTTTATTTCAGTCAATGTATGTTTAATTTCTAGTTGGTCCTTTTTCATCTCTAGTTGGTCCTTTTTCATCTCTAGTTGGTCCTTTTTCATCTCCTTTTGGGTCTCGCTAACTTTATCCAACTTTTCTAGCATATTCTTGAAAAACTTTATAAGCGTGGTTTTGAACTCTATATCCAATTGTTTGTTTTCCTCCATTTCTTTTGCTTGTTATCCCTTCCCTTGTCTCGGCATTTTCACTATGCCAGGAGAACTTCTGTGTTGGATTCAGCCTTATGTACCAGATTTGCAAAACTGCAAAAGCCTCTCTGTTGAGTTTGGGAAAAGTAGAGTCTCAGGGCTTAATGGACCGCCTTGCCTTCCAGTCGGCCCCGCCCTCCACGGCCCCTGAGTCTCATGTGACTGGGTAATCGCAGTGCCTCTATAATGCTGCCCTTCCGGCTCCCCTGTGCTCTGGGACCACACCAGTCTGGGTCCCCAAGGTTTCGCCCGAAACTGGGGGTAGTGGAGTTAGAAGTGGCACAGTTGGGAGGGTCTATCTCTCACTCACTTGTGAAAGCCAGCGGCACAATCAGCAGTCGTTTCGCTGCGCGCAGTGCCATACACGCTACCAGACTTATGATCTTTTGCGACTCCCCTAAATTTCCACACACTTCTCCCTTTTCACAGTCCAAACTCCCTCCATATGAGTTTTGGCTGGATTTGGGGTTTAGTGTCATAGGATAAGGGGTTCAATGCCTTTGAGAGTCTCTGTCTCCCTCCCGCCAGAGAAAACCAGCCAGCTTTTCCGGCACCTGCTCTCTCCACGTGCGTGTGTCTCCATACCTCAGCTTTTTGCAGCTCCTCTGGGTCTCTGTGAGCCCCTCTTTTTCCCTCTAGTTGTAGAATTTCTACTCAGCCAGTTTTCCTGTGGTTCTGGATGCTGTCTGTTCTGTCTTTTAGTTGTAGTTTTGAAATTGTTGTGCGAGGCAGCAGTGTAGGTGTTTACCTATGCCGCCATCTTGGATTCTCCCCTGTTTTTATTTATTTCTTAGCCCCATCATTTTTTAGTATTGTGTTGTTTAATCTCCACATATTTGTGGGTTTCTTTATTTCCTTTTCCCAGCTGATTTATAATTTTAAGGCATTGTGGTCAGAGAATATAATTCCAATCTTTTTGATTTGTTGAGGCTAGTTTTATGACCCAGAATACTGTCTATCCTTGAAAATGTTCCATGTGTACTGGAGAAGAATGTATAGTCTGATGTTCTGGGATGAAAGCTCTATAAATGTCAATTATGTCTATTGGTTTAGTGTGTCATTGAAGTTCCATATTTTTTTAATTGAATTTCTATTTGAATGAAATGTCCAGAGCTGTGAATGGAGTATTATGATCCTCAGCTATGAAGGGAGAGAGGCCCTGGTTGGTGGCAGCAGCAGGTGGCTGGGGGAAGGGAAGGAGTACCTAGCTGGCAGCCAGCAGCCACTAGGGACCCTACCAGTGCAGATATTTAGTGCACTGGGCCTCTAGTCCTATATAATAAAAGAATAATATACAAATTGACCATACCTCTGTTGCACCCACAAGCCACACCCCCGTCTAATCAGAGTGAGTATGCAAATTAACCCAACCAAGATGGCTACAGCCACAGAGAGAGCAGGAGGGAGGTTTGGGTTGCATCTGGTGATGGAGGAAGCCAAGCACCCAGGCCTCTGAACAAAGGAATAAAGTTTCAGTGGCTGCCGCCATAGAGCAAGGCTTGGGTTGCCCCTGGCAATGGAGGAAGTCAAGCTTTTCACACACGCTGGCCAGTGCTTAAGGCAACGAAGTTTCAATGGCTGTATGAACAGAAGGCTTGGCTCCTCTCCAGGCTACAAAGTTTCAGTTGTAGAAGATAAATAAATCCCAGATACCAGGGCCTCCGCTTGGGTTTCCCAGGGGTGTGGCCAGTCTGCAAACCACCATAGGCCTCTCACCCAGGCCACTCCATGCCCCAAAGGAACACCCACCTGATCCAGGACACCCTTCAGGGCAAACCAGCTGCCCCTTACCTGTGCACCAGGCCTCTATTCTATCCAATAAAAGAGTAATATGCAGATTGACCATTACTCCAACACACAAGATGCCTTTCCCCATGTGGTCAGAAGATCCTGCCCCCATGTGGACACATGATGGCCATCACAAGATGGCCATCAGGGGAGGGCAGTTGGGAGTGATCAAGCCTGCAGGGGAGGGCAGATAGGGGTGACCAGACCAGCAGAGGAGAGAAGTTGGGGGTGACTGGGCCTGCAGGGAAGGGCAGTTGGGAGGGACCCAGGCCAGCAGGGAAAAGCAATTAGGGGTGACCAGGCCCACAGGGGAGGGTAGTTAGGGGCAAACATGATGGTACGGGAGTGGTTAGGGGGTGATCGGGCTGGCAGGCAGAAGCAGTTAGGGGCAATCAGGAAGGCAGGCAGGCTAGCAGTTGGGAGCCAATAGTCCTGTATTGTGAGAGGAATGTCCTACCCAGATTGTGCCTAAACAGGCAGTCAGACATACCTCAAGGGGTCCCAGATTGGAGAGGGAGCAGGCTAGGCTGAAGGACACTCCCTTTCCCCCATGCACAAATTTCATGCACTGGACCTCTAGTTTAATATAATTATTGATGTAAGAATTTCCTATAGCCATTTTATCTTTTGTTTTCTTGTAGCTCTGTGTCTTCAGTGGTTCTTCCCTTTGTGTTTCTATCTCTTGTTTTGTCTGGTGGTATTCTATACTTCTTTCTTCTGCTTTTTCTTTTTTAAGCTATATGCCTTAATTTGGGCATATAAAAAATAAAGTTGCATATGTACTGTAGTTTTTTCTCTCTTGAGTGCATCTGATCTCTATCCTCCTTTGCCAGTTCAAACCTTCATTCCTCTCCTCTTTTATGTTTTTTGTTATAACAAATTATTCCTATTTATGCTGTAATTTGTTTAGTGATCATACTCATAGTGTTGTGACCTTATGCTCCTTGTTTCAAATACATGTAGAATAATTCCCTTGAGTATTTCTTGCAATGGTGGTTTTCTGGTGATAAATTTTCTCAGCTTTTGTATATTTGGGAACATCTTTATTTCTCCTTCATATTTAAAGGATAACTTTGTTGAATATATTATTCTTTAGCTGAGAATTTCTCTCTTTCAGTCATTTGAATATCTGGTTTCACTTTCTTCTGGCCTGTAGAGTTTTTGCTGAGAAGCCCAATGAAAATCTGATGGGTTTTCTTTTGAAGATAACTTTCTTCTTTTCCCTGGCTGCTTTGAGAATTTTGTTTTTTTTGTCATTCATTCTTTGCAGTTTTAATACAGTGTGCCTTGAAGAGGACCTCTTTGGAGTGAGGTAACTAGGTGCTCTGTTTGCTTATTGAATTTGAGGATATAGTTCTTTTCATAGTTCTGGCAAGTTCTTACCCATTGTTTGTTTAGATAGGCTCTCTGTGTCGAAACAGGTTTGGTCAGCTTGTGGATTGAAGGGTCCCAGGTTCGATTCCGGTCAGAGGCACATACCTTGGTTGTGTTCACATCCCCAGTAGGGGGTGTGCAGGAGGCAGCTGATCAATGTTTTTCTCTCATCTAAGTTTCTAACTCTCTCTCTCGCTTCCTCTCTGTGAAAAATCAATATAAAATATATTTTAAAAAATAGGCTCTCTGTTTCCTTATCTCTCTCTTCTTCTTCTGGTATGCCTGTTATTATTATACTAGAGGCCCGGTCCATGAATTCATACACCAGTGATGTCCCTCAGCCTGGCCTGTGGGATCGGGCTGAAACCGGCTCTCTGAAATCCCCTGAAGGATCCCGGATTACAAGAGGGTGCAGGCCAGGCCAAGGGATCCCACTGGTGCACGATTGGGCCCAGGGAGGGATGTGGGAGGTTGGTCAGCTGGGGAGGGACTGCTGGAGGGCTCCTGGGCGTGTCTGGCTGATCTCACTCAGTCTGATTGGCTGGACCCCAGCAGCAAGCTCACCTACTGGTTGGAGCGTCTTCTCCCTGGAGGTCAGTGCACATCATAGCAATTGGTTGACCAGTTGAATTTCTGCTCACTGGTGGTCACTGCATGCATAGTGAGTGATTGAGCAGCCTTAGCATATTATTGGCATATTTGCTTTGATTGGTTGAATGGCCGACTGGACAGTTAGCATATTTGGTTTTATTATGTAGGATTGTTTTTTTCTGATGCAGTCGGATAGTTCTTATAGAGCTCTTTCACTTTTTTAAAAATGTTTGGTCTCTCTCTTTTTCCTATGCATCATTTCTAGATTCCTATATTGAATAGTTTAGATAGTGCTAAATCCCAAGATTTTTAGCTCTATAACGTCCCAGAGCTGCCCTTCATAGCTCCGATCAGACATTATAGCTTTGCTGTTTGGGGGTGGGCTTTGTTTTACCCTCACCATAATGGTGACCCCTGGACCTCCATGGTGTCCTTCCCATCCCCAACTCCAAATGGGGATCAATCACCAGAGGAAACAGGGACTCTGTTGCAATAGCTCTCAATTTACAGATAATGTGCTTCTTGACCTGACACCAAGTGCAATGGGAAATGAGTTATTGGAGTCCAAGGGGTGACAGGCCTCTGTGTCTTCATCTTTGCCTGGAACACTAGTCACCCAACAGCAGACAGTCATGACAGAACCTTGGCATTGTGTCCTTACCTCAGATTCTCAGCTGGCTCAGCTGCTGTTCACACCACTTGCCCTGCTGTTCACAACACTTGCACCACCGAGACTCTCTGTTCTCCCTGGCCCATGGAAATACCTGTTTCCTACTCTCTCTGGCGCTGAGCTAGCAGGTAGCTCCCAGCCGCAGGGCTGCATCTGAGGCCATGTGAGCTCTCCTCCTTTCTTGCCTCCCCATTTACTCCTGGTTGCCCAACTTTAGATGCTTCAATGCATGGGTCTCTCAGGCATGCTTCTATATTGAGCATGGAATCCTTTGTTGAGTTATAGTTGATAAACTTGTTAAAATTTCAGGGGAGAGGCCAAGGGGGATCTCTCATGCTGCTATCACTCTCTGACATCACTCTCCCAAACATGCTTTATAAACTCCTCTTTTTTTCTTTGTAATGCAGTCACAACAATGCAGCTCCAGGGTAAGGCACTGGTGGTGATAAGCAAAATACCATGTTTTTAAATTAAAATGAAAATACTTTGTTGTATTATACGCACTGTCCCAAGCACTTAAAGTTGTAACATTTATTAATTTTTTTTTAAGCACAAGGGAGTGTTTTCCATCAGATGATGATGAGGAGGAGGCAGCCGCAGCTTCTAGTAAAACTGAGGTCTTTGAACAGAAGATCAAGAGACTTACTAAGGTTGGTGTGCCTCCTCCTCCTCTCCCCCTTTCCTACTTCTCCCCTCCTTCTCCTCCCCCTCCTCCTCCTCTTCTTCCTCCTCCTTCTTTTGGTGAGAATGTACAACCAAGATTACTCTACCCAACAAAGGTATCATTTAGAATGAAAGGTCAGATAAACAGCTTCACAGACAAGAAAAAGCTAAAGGAGTTCATCATACCAATCCAGTATTATAAGAGATATTTAAGGGTCTTATTTAAGAAGAAGAAATATGAACAATAAAATGGCAGTAAGTACCATTTACCAACAATTGAATCTAAAAATAAAAATAAGTGAACAAGGAATGTAAAGAAAATAAACTGATAAATAAAATAGAACCAGAGGCATGGAAACATGGAGCAAACTAATGAATCTCAGAGGGAAGGGCCTGAGTGGGAAGAGATTAATCAAAGAATTTATAGTTCTTGCCCTGCCCTAGGCACAGACAATAGAGTGGTGAAGGCCTAGGGCAGGGCAGGAACTAGGGTGGAAGAGGACAGTGGGGAGAAAAAAGTAGAGTACATCTGTAATAAAGGTAAGAAAAAGAAAGTGGGGTATGAAAGTTTGCTATATTATAGATCTGTCTCCTACTGTCTTCAATTTGTCAATGCTTGCTTTATATATTTAGAAATTCTAATATTGGTTTGCATATATTTATAATTTTTATATTTTCTTGGTGAATGGACCCTATTTTCATTATATAATGTCCTTCTTTGTTGTTTATAACAGTTTTTTGGCTTAAGGACTATTTTGTCTGATATTATTATTAGTCATTCCTGCTCACTTTTGTTTATTATTTGAATGGTATGTCATTGTCCATCCTTTCATCTTCAACCTCTGAGTGTCCTTAGATCTAGAGTGAGTCTCTTTATAGGTAGTACTAGGGGTCCAGTGCACGAATTTGTGCACCTTGAAAGAAACTGTGTGCTGAGGCTGCAGTGGGCAGAGGGGCAGGTCTCAGCCCATTCTCCACACACTGGCTTGGCCCCTCTTGCTGTGGCCCCTGGTCCCCTGACTGCTGGCAGCTTTGCTCTCACTTGCTGACAGCATGGAGCAATTGGGGCCAGTACCAACAGCAGGTGTGAGCAGGGATTGTGCCATCAGTGGGTGCAAGCAGTGGCTACTTCCCTGAATGCCCCTCAGGAGCAGGAAGAGCAGGGAGAGGTGGAGAAGCCCTCAGGGGCAATTGGGGCCTGCACCAGGTGCCAGTAGCAGGTGTGAGCATGGTCGGCGCTGGCAGCATGTGTGAGTGCCAGATGGGACCACAATGTGTGGGAGCAAGGAATTTTCAGTAAACACCAGAGGCTTGCCCCAATGACAGTGACTGGCACCCCTCCTTGGTCTGGCATCCCCCCTCACCTGCTCCACCAGCCAGCTGCAGCTGATGCCCACCATGTTCTGCTCTCTGCCTCCAGCTGCCAAGGCCTACCATGTTCCACACATGCCCCCTGGTGATCAGTGCATGTCATAGCAACTGGTTGTTCCCCCATTTGTTCTATTTGCATATTAGCCTTTTATTATATAGGATGGGATATAGTTAAATCCTAATGTCCATTCTTCCAGTCTGTCTTTTGATTGGGGAGTTTAATCCATTTACATTTATAATAATTACTGATAGGAGAGGACTTACTATTGCCATTTTGTTATTTATTTTTTGTAGGTCTCAGATTTCTTTTGTCCCTCATTTTTTTTCCTCCTTACCTTCTGTTGTGTTTGTTTATTTATTTATATATTTTAATTGATTTCAGAGAGGAAGGGAGAGGGAGAGAGATAGATATATTAATGATGAGAGAAAATCATTGATCAGTTGCCACCTACATGCCCCCTACTGGGGATTGAGCCCTCAACCAGGGCATGTGCCCTTGACTGGAATCAAACCTGGGACCCTTCAGTCTGCAGGCCAATCCTCCATCCACTGAATTAAACTGGCTAGGATCCTTCTCTTGTGTTTAATTGATTTTTTTGTAGTGATACACTTATTCCTTTCCATTTCCTTTTGTGTGCATTCTATAGATTTTTTTCTTTGTAAATACTATGGGGATTACATAGTTATAACAATCCATTTTATTTTATTTTTAAATATGTTGATATTTTACAGAGAAGAAGGAAGAGGGACAGAGAGTAAGAAACATTGATCAGCTGCCTCCTGTGCACTCCCCACTGGGGATGTGCCAGCAAACAAGGTACATGCCCTTGACCGGAATCGAACCTGGGACCCTTGAGTCTGCAGGCCGATGCTCTAGCCACTGAGCCAAACTGGTTAGGGCTAAGAATCAATTTTAAACTGATAATAATTTAACTTCAATGCTTAAATTTATTTTGTTTTTGAGCCCTGAATGTGTACCATGCATTGCATTGAACACTCCACACTTACTTCATTTTAATCTTTTTATTAGCCTTCTGAAATTCAGGTATTACTTCTGTATTCTACAAATGAGGAAACCAAAACACAAGGAGAATAAATTATTAACCCAAAGATAGATAACTAGGAAGTAGCGAAGTCAGAATTCAGTCCAGGTCTGCTATACCCTCCCATGTCCCACTCAGTACTGTTAACAGTCAGCTCACATTTCTTCTGTACTCATCACATCAGGTGGAATGGCCACATGGCTTTGTTAAAACATGTAGTTGACTAGTCTCTTTATTTCCAAAACACATATTCATGCCTTTTTTTTTTTAAATTGATGTCAGAGAGGAAGAGAGGAGAGAGAGAGAGAAACAATGATGATGAAAGAAAATAATTGAGTGGCTGTCTCCTGCACACCCCAACAGGGGATCAAGCCCAAATCTGGGCATGTGCCCTTGACTGGAATCGAGCATGGGACCCTTCAGTCCACAGGCTAACACTCTACCCATTGAGCAAAATTGGCTAAGGCTCAAGGCTTTTTAAAATTTATTTAATAAATCTTTATTGTTGAGATTATTACATTTGTTCCTCTTTTTCCCCCCATAGCTCCCCTCCACCTTACCCTCTGCCCTTACCTCCCCCTGCATTGTCCTCATCCATAGGTATACGATTTTTGTCCAGTATCTCCCTCACTCCTTTCCCCTCTCTCCCTTTCTATGCCCCTGATTCTATTCTATTCACCAGTTTAATCTGACTTGAAAGTGTACCCAGATTTTTTATTCACTTGATTTTTAGATTCACTTGTTGATAGATATGTATTTGTTGTTCATAATTTTTATCTTTACCTTTTTCTTCTTCTTCCTCTTCTTAAAGAGTACCTTTCAGCATTTCATATAATACTGGTTTGGTGTTGATGAACTCCTTTAACTTTTTCTTATCTGTGAAACTCTTTATCTGCCCCTCAATTCTGAATGATGCTTTGCTGGGTTGAGTAATCCTGGTTGTAGGTTCTTGCTATTTATCACTTTGAATATTTCTTGCCACTCCCATCTGGCCTGCATTGTTTCTGTTGAGAAATCAGCTGACAATCATATGGGTGCTCTCTTGTAGGTAACAAACTTTTTCTCTTGCTGCTCTTAATATGTCTTTTGCTCTTGGCATTTTAATTATGATGTGTCTTAGTGTGGTCCTCTTTGGATTCCTTTTATTTGGGGTTCTGTGTGCTTTCTGGACTGTTAAGTCTATTTTTTTCACTAGATGTGGGAAGTTTTCAGTGATTATTTCTTCAAATAGGTTTTCAGTATCTTGCTTTCATCTTCTGGCACCCCCATAATTCTGATGTTGGTACACTTGAAGTTGTCCCAGAGGCTCATTACACTATCTTCAGATTTTTGGACTCTTTTTTCTTTTCCAGTTGAGTGTTTTCTCCTTTTTTGTATTTCAAATTTTTGACTTGATTCTTGCCTTCCTCTAATCTGCTATTAGGTCTCTGTATAATATTTTTTATTTCAGTTAGTGTATGTTTAATTTCTAGTTGGTCCTTTTCATCTCCTCTTGGATTTCACTAAATGTATCCATGTTTTCTAGGAAATTCTTTAAAAAACCTTATAACTGTGGTTTTGAACTCTATATCCAGTTGTTCGTTTTCCTCCATTTCTTTTGTTTGTGATCTGTTCCTTTGTCTCTGCATTTTCGCTATGCCAGGAGAACTTCTGTGCTGGAGTCAGCCTTATGATAGAAGACTTGCAAAACTGCAAAAGCCTCTCTGTTGTGGAGTTTCAGGGCTGAGCAGACAGCCTTGGCTTTCAGTCAGACATGTCCTACGTGGCCCCTGGGTCTCAAGTGTCTCTCGGTAATCACTGAAGCCCTCTTTGTGCACATGTGCATGTGTGAATACCTCTAGACCTCTGCTTTTCAGTTACCTTGTGCTCCGGACCCATATGAGTCTGTGTCTCCAGGGTCTCATCACAAACTGGGGTTCAGTGCTGTCAGAAGTGGAGTTCAGCATAGTTGGAAGGCTCTGTTCTCCCGCCCACTAGAGAAAGCCACCAGCACAATCAGCAGTCCGTCCTCTCTGCACGCAGTGATGTGTGCACCCCCAGGCCTCTCCCCTTTTATGGCTCCCCTAATTTTTCATGCACTTCTCCCTTTTCATGACAGTTCAGACTCCCCCCTTATGAGTCTTGCCTAAAACTGGGGTTCAGTGCAGTAGGATAAGGGGTTCAGTGTAATCGGGAGTCTCCGTCTCCCTTCCACCAGAGGTAGCCAGCCAGGCACTCCATCGCCCGCTCTCTCCATGAGCACGTCTCCGTACCTCAGCTTTGTGTAGCTCTTCTGAGTCTCTGTGAGCCCCTCTCTTTCCTTCTAGTTGTAGAATTTCCACTCAGTCAGCTTTCCTGTGGTTCCAGATGATGTCTGTTCTGTCTTTTAGTTGTAGTTTTGAAATCGTTGTG